>JAMKCH010012631.1:0-46023 GCA_023653785.1 Ophioderma brevispina
GTTTGGTGTGAAAAGACGATCGATTGAGCGGCTTTCCTTGTGAAGGCACTTCTTTTGGACTAGAAGTAGTAATACCAGCAGCACAAGTATTTGGAAATCATGAGTAAGAAAAATGGTTAGATCTCACCTTATGAATCTTATGATGATATCGTACTTATGGAACAATTACTTCAAAATTCAGGTTTGTTCATAAAAAGCACCTATTTAAATTTACTTGTATAGTGGTACTCTGTGTATTGACAGTAACGTATGATGTGAGTTGCATCATGTACTGTGCTAATTTGACCAAAACATGAACTTTTAGTCATCAAATGTCACCTTAGAGTGGAAAAAGTTAGGACTGAAAGGACAGTTAAGACTGTCAATATTTTTTTCCAAAGCTGTGAGTGATGAACCAAACCAAGTAAATCTTATGATTATACTTAACAATTACTATATTTTTGCCAAGAAGAATGAACACAAATATATGGTAAAAAACATTCAGAATGATAGGAAATTAATTAATGGATTTGGTTGTCAATGGTACATCTGCACTTTTTGAGATAGGACCACCAAAAACTGTATCCTGACCAAATGCCATGTACATCAACCATTTTAAACGCCTCACCCCTAAATTTCAAAGTAGGGTATTTCTCCTAACTAAAAAGTTAAGTTTATGAACATTTTGAAATTTTCACTATCATGTCACATTGTGTCCCAACCGATGAATGACCCAAATTGATTGCAAAAAAAGGCTCCTGGCAACTGTTAAGATGTTTGCAATAGTATGCGTTCTCTTAGATTTTGTCAACTAACATCCCATGGCATTGTTTAACATTTACACACATGCGCCATAAAAACCCTGGCGAAAAACAGCTTCAAAGATTGTGTCATAATAATAGGTGGCCCATCTATGACAAAGCAGTTTACACACAAAAAAACCCCACCCACTGAATAAGAAGAATTCCCATAATAACAACCTTGCACAATTTTTATAATGGGCAGTTTTGTGGAAGGGGTCAAATGTGACGCCAAATAGCTGATTTCAAAGATCACTAAATGGGATAATAACCATGAAAACTGTTATCATTTATTACAGAATAAAGTGATCCTTATTTTAAGCCAATTTTATATTTCGTAGTTAAGCACTTACTGTTTTGGAAGGGTGAATAGCAAATATGCGCTCATTAATCTAGCGTGTATAGATTATAAACAATTCTCCAATCTGAATTAGACATTTTACTGCTTTTATTTTTTTTATTTTTTTTATTTTTTTTATTTTTTTTATTTTTTAGGTAAATTTTAAAACATGTAATCTATCAATGAAAAAAATTAAACCTCCTTTGTGCTGTTACCAATTTGGGAAATGGGAGCTCAGTTATCAGTTCATTAATGCAAATCATATATAAAAAAAAAAAAAAAAAAAAAAATAATTTGATAAATAGTGCAGAATTTGAAAAAAGGGGAAATACCGACCCTAGAACTATGACTCTGTAATACAAATACGAACAAGGCACATATTTATAACATTTCTATATTTTTTTATAGGGAACCAAAAAAAATGAGTGAAAATCTCCATTTTTTATGATTTTCTCAAAAAATACGTATTTTGGGGGAAAAATATTATCATCTTTGGATTCCTTGAGTCATTTCCTTCTCAAATATGTATACTTTTATATATGTTGGAACAACAATTAAGAAGATACGGCAAAAAACAGTTCCTTTGAATTCCTGACTTCACAGCCACCTTAAGCCAATTTATATTTTCGTAGTTAAGCACTTACTGTTTTGGAAGGGCAGAATAGAAATATGTGCTCATTAGCATGTATAGATATAAACAAATCTCCAATCTGAATGAGCATTTTACTGCGTTTATTATAATTAGTGCAAAACAAAGTGTAATCTTTTAGGTACATTTTAAACATGTAATTTTATCAATGAAAAAAATTAATCCTCCATTCTGTGCCGTTACCAATTCAGGAAATGGGACCTCAGTTATCAGTTAATTAATGCAAATCATATATTGAGAGGAAAATAATATGGTTGATGCTACAGAATCGTCCTTGACCATGTACGTGAGTTGAAATCAAGCTCTCTCATGCAATCAACTGAAGTGGGTTTTTTTTGGTAACAATAGTTCATGAGCTCTAAATGTATCCGCTAGTAATTATGAGTGTGTTGGTAGCAGATGCACAATAAACACTGTGCCAGAATGGAATAATTACTCCTAGTGCCAGCCTATCAGTGGCAGCGAAGATGAGACGCTACTTCCTCCAAGCTAGACGCCTCTTGTCAATCGCGTCAAATGATCTCTTGCAGCGAACACAAATTGGTTAAATGGCGTGGTGGTTTAATATTCTGAAAGGATTTAAATACTAAATGCATGGAGTGAAATTGAAACACTGTAACAGTGTGGTTTATCTTGGAATTTAGTGGTCTGAAATCTAATGATACAAATCAATGGTTGCAATTTACCCTCTCTCGATATAAAATTCTTATAACCAACGCAAATAATTCCCATATTGGTCTCTCGCACCCTCTTTTGGTTACAATTGGCCAAAGAATGTCTCCCTAGGAACAAGGCGTAAGCTTAATAGTATCAATTCTTCATGCAAATCATATATTGAGAGGAAAATTATAAATGGTTGCTACAGAATCGTCCTTGACCATGTGCTGAGATGAAATGAAGCTCTCTCATGCACTCAACCGAACTGGTTTTTTTTGGTAAACTGTTTTCATAGCTCTAAATGTATCCTCTAGTAAATGAGTGTGGTTGGTAGTCAGATGCACATTAACACCATGCCAGAATGGAATATTCCTCTATTGCCAGCTATCATTGGGTAGCAAGATGAGACGTTACTCTTCACTTCCTCCAAGCTAGACGTTCGTCTTGTCCAATCGTGCCAAATGATCTCTTGCAGCGAGCACAAATTGGTTAAATGGCGTGGTGGTTTAATATTTGAAAAGGATTTAAGATTACTAAATTGCATGGAGTGAAATTGAAACCACTGTAAACCAGTATGGTTTGTCTTGGAATTAAATGGTCTGAATTCTAAATGAGAGGAATCATTGGTAACATTTAGTTGCAGTTTACTCGCTCTAGATGTGAAATTCTTATAACCAAAGCAAAATATTCCATATTTTCTTGCCCTTCTTTTGGTTGAATTGGCCGAGAAGAATTTGTCCCATGAGGACAGGCGTAAGTCATGTGTGCATATTGCTTGTGGGTGAATAGTTTTGGAGGTCACATGAGTTTTGTAGCGCTTCCCAAATGATTTGAAACAACTTTCCTAGGTAGTTATGTTTCAAAGGGTGTCGGCCAGCGTGATAATGTTATGCAACTGTGGTATTTTTTGTGTTGTCTGCTGCAAGAATGGCACATAAGGATTACTTAGGTAGTGTATATTTTAATTTTTGCACCATTTGGGGAAACAAAGTGATCTTTTAAGTATATTTCAAACATGTAAATGTGATAATTTCATCAATGAAAGTGATACTGGTCCTCCATTCTGTGCTGTTACCAATTGAGAAAATGAGAGCTCAATTATCAATTCTTAATGCAAATCATATATTGAGAGGAAATTGATAATATGGTTGCTACAGAATCGTCCTTGACCATGTACGTGAGATGAAATGAAGCTCTCTCATGCAATCAACCGAACTGTTTTTTTTTGTAACAAGTTTGTGAGCTCTAAATGTATCCCCCAGTAATTATGAGTGTGTTGATACAGATGCACAACAAACACCATGCCAGAATGGAATAATTACTCCTAGTGCCAGCCTATCAGTGGCAGAAAAGATGAGACGCTACTTCCTCCAAGCTAGACGCCTCTTGTCAATCGTGCCAAATGATCTCTTGCAGCGAGCACAAATTGGTTAAATGGCGTAGTGGTTTAATATTTGAAAAGGATTTAAGATCACTAAATTGCATGGAGTGAAATTGAAACCACTGTAAACCAGTGTGGTTTGTCTTGGAATTAAGTGGTCTGAATTCTAAATGAGAAGAATCAGTGGTAACATTTTGTTGGAGTTTACTCGCTCTGGATGTGAAATTCTTATAACCAAAGCAAAATATTCCATATTTTCTTGCCCCTCTTTTGGTTGAATTGGCCGAGAAGAATTTGTCTCTTGAGGACAGGAGTAAGACGTGTGCATATTGCTTGTGGGTGAATAGTTATGGAGGTCACATGAGTTTTGTATCGCTTCCCGAATGATTTGAAACAACTCTCGTAGGCAGTTACGCTGTTTCAAAGGCTGTCGGCCAGCATGATAATGTTGTGCATCTCTGCTGTGGCATTTTTAAACATTGGAAGGTTAGGATTAGGGTAAGGGAAATAGAGTGATATGGGCATATATAAAGTGAAAAAATTTGTCTCGGAAGAATTAGCATTTAGAAGTAGCATTTTAAAGACATTTTCCCCCAGCTTTTTTTGTTATCGGTAAAATGTGAGAAATTCAACAATTCTAAATTAAAGAGCCAAGTGCATTGATCAATCAATCAGATTGTGCAACCATCAGAAACATAGGGTATTTATTATTAATCTTTCCCTGGAGATGGCCAGAGCACACAAGTGTTGAAAAAAAAAACCCATATGCGCTTGGCCGGATTCAAACCGGCGACCTCCGTATTACTAGTGACGGCGCTCTAACCAACTGAGCCACAAGACTGGGTTGGTAGCTAGGAGCGATAGATATCATCTATAGGTGATACATAGAAACATAGTCACAAAATAGCATGTGTGTGTTTGTTAAAAAAAAAAAAAAAAAAAAAAAAGCAAGGTTTTTGTTTTTAATAGTTTAGTTTTTTCAATCGAATTACATAGACCGAAAGTCCGTCATCATTATGTGTATGCATTGACTTTCCTTTATTTAAAGTCCCACACCATTACTTTAACATCTCAATAAGAAAGCTGGTGACCGTAGGTAAATGAACCGAAACCAGTTTTGAACTGTCCGGAGATGTACCTAAAAGGGTTCTTAACCCCCCCCCCTTAAGGGCCACACATACCCGCCCACACCTTTTCAGGTCAGAGACAATCTAAATCTATCGATTTTCCTATTATATTTATCATAATTTCATTGTGGTGGGTGGACTTTAATCATCAAGAAACAGTGCCGTTTAGTGGTTAAACTCAAATAAATTAGCACAGTTTGAATAGTGCTGTGCAATAAATGCATTATTGCTTCAACCATCAAAACCGCAAGTTTGTTTTCCACGGTACTTGATGGGACGTATGTACAAGTGCCAGGCTCTCATATCAAGTTGAGAACACAATAGACATAAATCGGAACAAGCACCTTTAATAGCAGGTTATGAAATTTTCCTAGCCACTTGTGTGCGATCACTACCATTATCTTAGAATAACAGCCACGTATACCGCTGTTATATCAGCTCACAGAACCGTAACATTTTATTGCCACTGGCAACATGCAAAACAAACTCCAGAATGTCACTCCAGAAAAAGAATTTTAATTGAAACCTAGTGTGGAGAGCAGTGAGCATTGAGATAGACAGTTATTAAATAGATATCATATAATTACACGGGTCGTTGGATTGCGGTGTATGGCTGTCTGCTCATCATCTGGATGTTCTCTAATTGAGTTTACAAGAGATGCTTGGCTGCTGTATACATTCGTCAGGTGAAAGAAGGGTAGACATAATTATAGTTATGCACAACTTACATGCAATTGTGTTGTATAATTTTAATAATAATATCCTAGACTTAAATCTGACCATGTAGTCTTTTATAAACCAAATTGCAGTAAAGCACTTTGAATGTCACTTCAAATACCAAATTTAGTATTAAAGGGGCATTTCGTGATCCACAACCTCGTCACCCGTCTTACCTAAAAAAAGTTGAGATTTTTATATCATCTTAACCGTTAGCCTTAGTAATCCATGTGTACCTAATCTTGCAAATTTGCAGTTTTGTATTTTCTGTCTGGAAATGGACAGAAATTGCAGCACAGTGGCCTAAGATACAATTTTAAAATTGCACTGCATTGTGGGATTGGGGAATAACTTCAAATAACTTCTGCGTAACCAGACCTTTGCAGATGGGGGAGGGGCAAAAGGGGTGGCAAGGCATTTTATGAGGTGGCGAATTTGGGTCCTTCTCCATAGGCACAGTACAAACGGTCAGTTCGTTTGGGGGACGGCAAGGGGGGATTGTTCTGAGAAGGGGGCATCCCACCTTCCCCCACTGGTTACGCCACTGGAGTATCACGTCCTTTTGGTCAATGCAAAGCTATCAGCATCATCATAACCCCATTGGACTTTTTAGTCATGTGACATGTACATCAGTGTATGGGATTTGAGTAATACATCGTTTGGGATTGCTAGATTACTTGCAAAGTTATTAGCATTATCACAACCCTCATTGAACTCCCATTGTCTTGCGATGTACATCGCAATGCATTGTGGGATTGTATAATACTTCCCATGGGTTGCTAGATGTAGCACTCTTAGCATTATCACAACCTCATTCAGAGATGTAACTTTTCTGGAAATTTCCGGATTTCCGGCCATTTTTAAAAAATCCGGAAATTTAAACAAAAAATATATATTTTTAAATTTCTGATATCAAAGTGTTAATGATAAAGGTATAACTACATCAAAAATACAAGTTTTAAAGGTGCAACGAGAGATTTTTGAGGCACCCAAATATTGTGTCATAATAGTAATTTCATATGACTAGACACTCAATACATTTCTTACCTTGTATTTGGCTACAGAAATATCTTAAAAGACCGAAAAAAGGTGATTCTGATTTGATTATATTTCAATATAAAACATAGGCTGAATTTCGTATTTGCTCCTATATGAAATTAGAAATTTCACAATTTTTGTACCAAAGAAACATTTCTCAGCTTAATCTTTGAGATGGGGTTATTTTTGATGGAAAGCTTTACATCAGTGCAAAAATCAGTATTTTCGATTTTTTAGGGACACCTGATATGTGAAATCTCTCGTTGCACCTTTAAGTACCAATTTATTTTGGCGAAGGGATCTTGTACCCCAAATCGCGCAAGAAAATATGTTCCATGGAGCTTCACCGGATGCTACGCTAAAATTTGGCCTTCCCGTTGGTTCAAATTTTAGATTTTCAGGAAATGGGACTACTCCTCTGCACGTTACATCTCTGCTCATTGAACTCCTATTGTCTTGTGATGTACATTGCAATGCATTGTGGGATTGTAGTACCACATCCCATGGGTTGTTATAAGAGAAGGTATCAGTAACTTCCCACAATGCATTGCTTCCAATGGAGATTGTTTTATGGGTAGTAATGTGAATCGGTAGAGATGAAACATTTTTAAAATGCAAGTTTGTGATCAGTACTGTCAATTTAGCCATGTTTCATCCGTAACGATTCACATCAGTACCTGTACAAAAACTCCATTGGAAGCAATGCATTGTGGGAAGCCAGTAATATCTTCTCTTGGTTGTTATATATGTAGCACTATTAGCATTATTACAACCCTCATTGAACTCCCATTGTCTTGTGACGTACTTGAAGCAGCACCAAATCTCACCTACTCAACAGAACAGATGTAGGTTGTGAATTGTGGTTAAAATTGATGTCAAGAAAACATACTAATGGCTTTGCAAAATATCAAAATATTAGCAACTTCTGAGAAAACGGGAAAAGGGTACTTGAGCAAAGCTCTTATTTGTATAATTGGGATACATATGCATTTATGAGGGAAGCAAAAACAATCATGCTCTAGTGCCATAGTGTTTCATAATTTCCATTTGCAACCCTCACGTTAAAGGAATATTCAGTTATTTTTGAGGCCTCTTACGAAATCAAATTTGCTTAAATTGGCAAAATATACCCACACAAACTTTGGGTTTAAACCATGGTTAATCTTTCATGAATGGCCCCCCTTTACAACATAACGCTGAAAAAGTGTGATGTAACATGGGAGAAAATTTCTGATAAATCGGTCAAAATTACCCAATAATGAAAAGTTTCCAAACCTATTACATTACACGTTCAGAGTATGTTGAAAGATTAATGGTCCACTCACGAAGGACTAAACTAGTTTAAACCCGGTTCAAAAGTTGGGCTCCTTTTGAGAACAGCAGCCCTGAAGTTCAAATGAATACACTTGAAATATAGGCCATAAACTTCACTTGAGTGCCATCATTGTGATTGTATCAACCAAATCTGAGCCCTCATGTTAAGTGCATTCATTCATTCTAGCTTGAGCATACTTGGCCGTTGTTAAGTGTTATTTTTGTCCCACAAGGTTCCTTCCCTAGTCAAAAGTGTAATTAAAGTAGGACAATTTTTCCATTGTTGGACAATAAGAATTATTCTTAAACACTTGAGATTGTTTATGCAATTTCATTGGTTCCTATTAGCGACGCGGGCGTATACATTGTACTGACTTTCAGCGCGCGCATAGGTAAAGCACAAGCGCAATGTAACTGAAAGGCGGCACTGGGTATATGCGCGTGCCGGCACTTCATACTTATGGCGAGACAAAGTATAGCCGTGTGATATGAGACCATATCACACGGTACAGCGTGTATACATGCCAATCGAAGACGCATAGTAACAACGGACTGATCGATTTAAAAAGCTGGGGTAGTTCATTGGATAAAATCTACCATAATTTTAGTAATACATTACTAATAGCTTATTTTGAACATGTTGAATGAATGTGTTACAGAATGAGAATAAAGTTATTGTTTTTAGCCTCTGCCATGTATCTATTGTGTCATATCACAACGGTGACAGCACTATTTTAGCGTAAAACAACTCTGCTGCGCCTCGTTCTACTCAAAATAATGCTGTCGCCCGTATGATATGACACGATAGGTACACGGCAGAGGCTAAAAACAAACAGTACCTTTATTCTCCAAGTAGTGTTACACTTGCCAAACTGGTTAAAGGGAAGGGGGTAGTTTATAGATGAAAAGTAGCATTCATAAATGGTTATGATTTTTTTGTTTGTGCCTTTTCTCTTTGTATCTGTCATGCCTTCTGCCTCTCCCCTTGCTGCTTGCAGAGTGAACATTCAAAGGAGAAGAAAAGGGTAATATGCCTCCCACTATTATCATTTTGTTCCCGCCGAAATAATTTGGAGCAGGGGCTCTGAAAAGTTGCAATGTTATCATAGCAAGTCCATGGTCTCCCAATTCCAAAATCTAACTCTAATCTGCTGAAACTTGGTTACACTTATCCTGGGTTTTCACAGGGTGTCCAAGCTTTATATCACCATAATATCACTGGTGGTGATATTGTCCATCCGTGGGTCATGTAGGGGTCAAAATAGTGTCATTGTCATGCTAAATGTTATGTTACAATGCTAACATAGCTGTTAAACTAAATTCCTCCTGTATTTTTTGCGCAGTCTTAATCATCCTGCCCTTTTGCAAAGTTCCTTAATCCCCAGTCTCATGAAAACTAGTGGTCATAATCAGATGGATGGGTGATACTTCATGTCAAGGCCAAGAGACACTTCACAGTGAAAAATAAATGGCCATTTTGGTGACTTCACATTGGGACTTGGATTTACAAATTGCCAGCATTTCTTAGTAGCTAGCAATTAACCTGGAAAATAAGAGAATAGACATTCTGTGACTTGGGGGGAAAATTTTTTGTGGCCAAGAAACCTGGAGTGTTTACACTAGACATGTGATGGACGGCCCCCAATAAATAGAATTCAGTTCCATTGCAATCCTGATTATATTATCACTAGCACATTTAGTTTGAGATGAATTAGACGTCAAAAGCATTGCAAGTCGAGTAATATGATGAGGTTGTTAAAAATCAATGCATGTCTCATGATGTTTATCAAAGCACAGGTATAATTTAGAAAATTAATGTCGCTCCATTAACCCCCTCGGCACTACCATCTATGACACGTTCCAAGCGGTTGACTTGCGTTGGTGACAAAGTTGGAAACTTAAAGGGAAAGATATCCTCTTAAAATACCAATTTTCAGGGGGTGAAGAATTTTGTGTAGAAAAACGGAAATCTGAAATAACATGCAATTACTTATACAATCTTTGAAAATTTTCCCTAGCACTGTACAGCATATTTCTGCCCGAAGTCCTCAATTGAGCAAAAATCGGTCGCAAGAAAAAATAAGTCCTTCAAAACTGGGACTCTCAGGGCTAAACAAATATAAACTTGCTCTAGAGGGAGGTCCCTTGTCTATGCAAGTTTATATTTGTTTACCTTTAACCTAACAGTTTTGAAGGACTTAGTTTTTTTGCGAAGGCCTTTTATTTTTTTCACGCCCTCCGAAATGTTAGGGGTATGGTAACATATTACTACTTTCTTTGTTTTCAGTAACATTCAACTTAGTCAAGTTTGATATCACTATTTTAAGCTATTAAAAATCTAACCAAGACACAAGAAGGCATACCATAGCCATACCATTAAGAGTTATAGCTTGTTCATCACCAATTGGGCGAAAATTGCTTTTTTCCCAAATCATTGTCACCCTGACCGCCGACTTCTAAAACCCTGTTACAAAATAAAGACATAGATTGATCCCATTTAATGATTTGAAAGATTACAAATGTAAACCCCTGTCACATTATTATCATAGAATTAGAACACGAGGTAGTTTGTCATTTTTTATACCTCACAGGAAATAGCAAGTCAAAATTTTTGTCAGACCCGAAAACGGCCATTTTTGGCAAAATTGGCCACAAAAATGCATTTTTCTCAAAATCGTGAAAAATATGGGTTTTAAGTGCCAAAAATATGAAAAATATATGATTTTTAAAACCCTTAGAAATATTAAGTAATCAAGAATTATGACTGTTTTCAACCCCTAAATATTTTTTTCACACCAATGTCCGCTAAACGTAAGTCAAAGCTGAACGCTGTCTATATTACAAACCTTTCTGATGGCCCAGTACAGGACATAACATAAGATAGTCCCTCTGAGAAACCACTCAAAATAGCAACTCCTTATCCTCTGAGTGTAAAAAACCATGCACCATTCTTACAGTATCCTCTGATTTGCTCATTACATATATTATCCTTCCAATTGACCAATCAAAATAGTGCTAAGATGGCCGATATATAGGCAGGTAGTGCCCTGGGGTTAAGGAAATATGTCATGGATTCTGAATATTTGGAAAATTTGGTCTGGATGGAAAGCTTAAGAACGTATATTACAATATAAATAAAATAAGTTGAAAATGTCCACATTTGTGGCATTTTTGCCCTTTTTAATTTCCCCCCCCAATAGCTTAACCCTTTACTAACTCGGAAACGGTTCCGACAAATCCACATCGAAGGCAAATGGTGACGTCAAGGTGATGACCATCCATAATTACGGTCCGTTGTGCACACCATCATATCGCATTGTTGCCACTCTTCAATAATAATTACACACCACGAAATGAAAACAAAATGTGTCTCTTTTGGGGCTTTTGATCAATGAGCCGTGGCGAAAAATCCGCCGTTTTCTTCGGATGTCAAAAAAGCAAAAATTAAATGCCTCTATTTGTGAATTTACAAATCAAATTGTATTATTTTTCGGGAAATTGTGATGTCTTTACATATATTTTATGAATGTAATTCAACTGAGCTGACAAAAATCTTGACATATTTTTCCTTTAAGACATTTATTTCTAATGAAATTTCGTGAAATTTATTCCAACAATTATACTCCCCATCAAAAAAAATACCCTTGCTGTCATAGTATATTTTTACTGCAGTAAGGGACAAATGAGGTCATTGTCAATGCTAAAATGTTATGTTACAATGCTAACATAGCTGTTAAACTTAAATTCCTCCTGTTTTTGCGCAGTCTTAATATCCTTCCCTTTTGCAAAGTCTTATCCCCAGTCTCAATGAAAACATAGTGTCAATAATCAGATGGGATGGGGTGGGGGTGATACATGCATGTCAAGGCACAAGAGACATTTCAAAGTGAAAATAAATGGCCAATTGTGACTTCACATTGGGACTTGGATTTACAAATTGCCGCATTTCTTAGTTAAGCTAGAATTAACCTGGAAAATAGAGAAGAGACATTCTGGACTTGGGGGGAAAATTTTTGTGGCCAAAAACCTGGAGTTTACACTAGAAATGTGATGGACGCCCCCAATAAAATGAGAATCAAGTTCCATGGCAATCCTGATTATATCACTAGCACATTTAGTTTGAGATGAATTACGTCAAAAGCATTGCAAGTCGAGTAATATGATGAGGTTGTTAAAAATCAATGCATGTCTCATGATGTTTATCAAAGCACAGGTTATAATTTAGAAATTAATGTTGCTCCATTAACCCCCTCGGCACTACCATCTATGATACAACCTTTCTGATTGGCCCAGTACAGGACATAACATAAGATAATCCTCTGAGAAACCAATCAAAATAGCACTCCTGTATCTCTGAGTTGTAAACCATGCACCATTCTTACAGTATCTCTGATTTGCTCATTACATGATATTACCTTCCAAGTGACCAATCAAAATAGTGCTAAGATGCCGATAGATAGGCAGGTAGTGCCCCGGGGTTAAAGGAAATATGTCATGATTCTGAATATTTGGAAAATTTGGTATGGATGTAAAGCTTAAGTAACATAGATTACATATAAATCAAAATAAGTTGAAAATTGTCCACATTTGTTGAGTATTTCGAAGGCAAATGGTGACGTCAAAGTGATGACCATCCATAATTTACGTCGTTGTGACCATCATATCGCAGTGTTGCCACTTCAATAATAATTAAACACAACGAAATGAAACAAAATATGTCATTCTGTAACTTTTTTTCTAATTTTATTACTTTCATTAATCCATCAATATTACAGTGTCAGTAATAACAATTCGAGTCAACACGATGTTTTGGTCATCACTTTGACGTCACGAGGAGAGCAAAATTGGGCGCTTTTGATCAATGAAGCCGTGGCAAAAAATCCGCCCGTTTTCTTCGTATGTCAAAAAAGCAAAAATTAAAATGCCTCTATTTTGTTAATTTACATCAAATTGTATTATTTTTTCGGGAATTCGTGATGTATGTACATATATTTTATGAATGTAAGTCAAACTGAGCTTGACAAAAATCTTGACATATTTCCTTTTAGACATGTATTTCTATGAATTTCGTGAAGTTTATTCCAACAATTATACTCCCCATCAAAAAAAATACCCTTGCTGTCATAGTATATTTTCACTGCAGTAAGGGACAAAGATTCTTTGTCTTTGCTCATCTTTTGACAGGACATGTCCATTGACATTCTTAATTCATCTTTTACAATGGGATGAAGTAGTATTCTGCCACTGCTTAAATTGGGCACCCTTAACATGCCAATTTGCAGAACACCAAATTCTTTCCCTTTTTACAATGAATGAATCAAGATCAATGCCACTTCTTTACTGATATCATGAGTAGGAATGGTATTCAGAGATTGAACATTTACTCCATGGTATGACTGCACACCTTGCTTGTACCCACGTCTGTGAAGATGATTGACATTACGTCATAGCATTTGATGATTGGGAATGGCAATGAATAAAGAAGTCAACACAAAAGTTGTTGATCGGCAATTTCACTTGAGTTTTCAAAGTATTTCACTCTTGGAACAAATTCTTGAGCAAAATTTCAATTCTAAAGAATGAAATCTGAACTGAGTATCAATGAGAACAGAAAATTGAGTGATTTCACTTTTAAAATATTTTTTCAAAGAGTGAAATGCAAAGTTCAAGAGAGTATTTAACTCTCAATATGGAGTGAGTGAAATTTTTGATATTTACGAAAAATTAAATAATAATTTAGGTGAAAATTATGGCATGACAGCAGGGAAGTTTGTTGACAGGATTGTATTTGAAAGACAAAAATTAACTTGGAGTGTACACTTGAGGAAAGACACGGTCACACCATGCAATGTGAATTATCCATCCAGAGAAATGTCCAATCAGATGCGTCGTCTTATATGAAGTGGTTACAAATTTTATTCGGTGCTTTCAGACACTTAAAGTCTGACTCAGAGATTTCGAAATATTATTTTTTTTTGTGTAATAATGAAAAATAGTAAACTAGAACTAAATATAGTAACCTAAAATGCACAATTCCGAAATTTGAGATGAATCGGATTTTTCGTTTTGATGCAGCAAACATATATGTGTAGTATTACGTCCCATAGGACACTGTGTATAACAAAAATTCCGCATCCGGAATTTTAAAACACAGTTGTGATTTTCTATATGAAGGAATTCGATTTAAGCTTAGCAATTTCACACAGTGATCAGTATTTGGACAAGCATTATGTACATGCAAAAAACACGATTTTTTTTTGGAAATTGAGGGCGCCCTCCTCAGGAAATCTCTGAGTCGGTCTTTAAAGAGCAAATGCTTTCAGAGAGTACATTGTACCAACAGAGTATATCCACCTGTAAAAAAATAGTAAAATGATCCAACATTGGGCTAATCAATGAAATTGATAACCTTTTATGTTTTTTCAACAATTGCTTTAAAGTAAAAACCAAAACATTCACAAGCGGAATGCTGCCTTTGGTCTGTCTGACACGTTATCGGATTAACATTTTCTTACTTTTTTCTGGCCTTCATAAGCATTATTGTGGATTACACTTCCGGGGTTTTGATCTATCACTCTGAAAAACATGTTAAAGGGTAAGGCTAGCTAGCGTAAATGTGTTGTTACTGAATGTCAGGAGTCAACCGTAGGCAAGTAGACTGGATTGTTATTCTGTTAAATTAAGAGCTTTTGACAATTGCAGCTATGATAATACACAAAGGCTGTCTTACGTTTAAAGGTACTTTTGGAAATAAGGATCAAATTTGCCATTTTTTACTGATAATGGTATACAATTTCTAAAAAAACAAGTCCCCAAAACACTAAAAAACAAATCAAAAAGTCAAAAATATCAAACACTAACGACAAACCCGTAGCAAAAACAAAATTTCAAAAAGTTGAAAAGGAAAAAAAATAAAACAAACTGTTTAAATAATTCTTGAATCCGCTGTCCCGGTCCTATCGTAGGCCTACCCTCTTCGAACACGTTTATAAAGCCAAACCTGAGGCAAATCACACCGTGTTTGCAATATAAAAAAAAATAATGAGCCAAAAGGTTTAAAATTCGGAGGAATATGCCATTCAAAATTAAGATGAAACGATTTTCATTTAGGGCGGGAAAATTAACCTCGTGTCTTTTCCCATATATAAGTTTAACCAGCGTGAAGGAATCAGCGACCCCATATGCATTCTGGACACACTCCTCTCCGCAACCGTTACGCTTGTCGTATCTCTCGTGATGCGTTACACGTAAAGTAAAAATTAACGCTTTACAGAAACAGCGCAAAACCAAAATCAACTTTGCACTTTTTTCGCCACATTTGGTGAAATAAAAACGAAAAACGTAAGTCGTGAATACCCCCTTTTTTATTTTATTTGTTTGACTTATGTGGTTGTGCCCTGACATATTAAAAACTTAGAAAAATTCCCCGGAAGCGTTTCCCTTGCTGTGATCAATTTTAGTCATCCCATATTATCACATTTCCCATAGAACTTTGTACAAATTTTGGCAAAACATGTGTTTTTTATAACGTAAATATCTCGAAAACGAAGTCCGTAACCCCCTATTTTTATTATAGATTTTTGAATCAGCACCAATGAAATATCCCTAATATCACATTTAAAGAAAATTCAGGCTGAATTCGATCTGCACTCACCTTAAGCGTAGCAATTTCACACACAGTGATTAGTATTTGGACAAGCATTAGTAATGCACAAAAACCGATTTTTTTTGGAATGCGGGCGCCCTCCTCAGAAAATCTGAGTCGGGGGCTGTAAAGAGCAAATGCGTTCAGAAGTACCTTGTACCAACGAGTATATCCACCGTAAAAAAATAGTAAAATGATCCACATTGGGTAAAATCAATGAAAATTGATAACCTTTTATGTTATGTTTTCAACAATTGCTTTAAAGTCAAAACAAAACCTTCACAAAAGCGGAATGCTGCTTTTGGGTCGTGTCTGTTCACTCACGTTATCGGATTAACATTTTCTTACTTTTTTCTGGCCTTCATAGAATTATGTGGATTACACTTCCGGGGTTTTGATCTATCACTCTGAAAAACATGTTCACGGGTTAATGCTAGCTAGCGTAAATGTGTTGTTACTGAATGTCGGAGTCAACCGTCGGCAAGTATACTGGATTTTATTCTTTTACATTAAGAGCTTTTGGACAATGGCAGTCTATGATAATACACAGGGAGCTGTCCTGTACGTTTCAAGGTACGTTTAAATAAGGATCAAATTTGCCATTTTTTACTGATTCAACGGTTTACAGTGTTTTTACTGCTTTTTCCCAGCAATTTGGTAAAAAAGTTCATTTGGGAGTATTAGTTGTAAATTGAAAAACCCTGTACAATAAATTAAATTTGCTTTTACATTGATCAAATCTTAGATGGTTGCCAAGGTTATTGTGACCAAAAAATTCAAGGACACATTGATAACGTATCTATAGAAAAAAGTCTAGTTCCTGATGTATAAGGGAATTCAAAGGCATAGTGAAAATTTTGATAATTATTTTGAAGAAATCATAAAAAATGTTTGCCATTTTTTGCATGCTTTATATTCATGATAGTAAACATTGGGAATCTAGAAATTTGATGATTTGGAGGAAAAGTTTGACTTTTTAGACTAAATACATTGTGGAAAATCTGTGGGACATGTGACCCTTCCCATAACATATACCTTTCTCCAGCCCTGCTTATATCCTTTACTCTTAAAGTAACATTAATTTGATAATTTGTTTTTTTCATCTGAGTTTGAACAATGATATATATAGAACCAAAATTGGAGGATTTTTCACATGATTTGCTATGGTCAACTCCAGTGCAATTGATAACTGTACTACCTGAAATCCACTGAAACAATTCAGGTGCATTGACCTGCTTTTGACCACCACACAACCATCGGCATTAGCCCTAACGCCCCGTTTATTTCATAATAAGGGAAACCCTAAATACCACAAAAACCACCGACATTAAACCGACAAACCCCCAAATACCACAAGGGAATTCCATGGTCAACTGATGGCTTGTGTCAAACATGGGAACTGTGCTACTGGACTCCCAAATACCACAAATACAGTAATATAGCAGTGTGGTATTTTGTGGGTGTAGGCTGTGGTTATTTGTTTTTAACTGTACTAAAACTGAAAAAATAGATAAAAAAATTTAACTACAAGGCACATCCCTTGTTAAACTCATGTGTTGTAGTGCATGAGCCATTCTGTTTTTCTTAATTAGTAGTGGAAATAGTCACAGGATTATTTTTTTTTTCTTGTTGCAGTTTTTATTGTGCTTACCAGTTGGTTTAATTTTGTATATACATATTCATCGGCATGCCGTTGGCCACCTCTAGTATTTCAAACATGCTTTGCACCCTGGATGCATGAACAACGTGTTACGTAAAAATCATGTTCAAAAGACTAGAATCTGGGGATGTCTGCCATGGAAATATAAACCCACCATTAAGCAGCAAGCACCCCTATGCATCTTTAAAATTTGAGGGGCACTCTTATATCACTGGCATGTTGTCATAGAAAAGTCTCCATTTCCTGTCCACAAAAAACACAATGTACTAGATTAAAAGAGGACCTTAATTCACCTACCTGTACCCTAATAAATGGCCCTCCATTAGAATCTCTCTTTCAATGGAAGGTGATATAGCAGCTGAAAGAACTCTAATCACAACTACCTCTTATGAAATTGTCCTCAATCCGGGCAAACAATCCAAGCATTTGGGTATCCAATTGATACCCTTAAATCACAAACACCAAAATTTGGGCCCTAATACATCCCACACAGGACATTCTCAATGATAGAAAGGATACCCCATGCTTTTATGGATGGTGATGACTTCATGAATAGTTTGTGTTCCCCAAATTAAATATAAAAAAGTGTGAAATAAAGGCCTGTAAACGCCCCATTCAGCAGTTTGAACTTTAAACTACTTAGTTCATGCAGTTGTTTGAAATTCTTTTCTTTTTAAAATGCCCCATAATGTCATGCTAAACCCTCACTGTTTTTCTAATGAGCCGGAACCATTACCCTTTACCATATCATGGAATCCTAGCAAAAAAATGTTTTTAAAAGTCTTTTCAGTTTGGTATAATTTAAGTCGATCAGTGGAGTGAAAATTGCATCCACTTAGAAGTAATGAAATTGGTGGCAGCTGTAACATTTTAGGTAGTTTCTCACGTGCGACTCCAATACCTATATACTCCCCACCTTTTATATATTGGTTAAAATGACCCCACTGATTCTTTACTCCTGGCATTCATAAACAACTTTTACAAAGTTATATTTGTTTTACAACAAAATAGAATGTTTACAATTATTTTATTTGAAAATGGCCATGTGCCATACCATAAAAGCACACTTTTGGTGGTTTCTTTTAAAGCAGACAACACTTAAAACTTGGCCAAAGGAGATAAACTTCCATGGTTGGCATCTTGTTTGTGACCTTTACTAAACAAATGGTAGAAGCCAGGGCTATTGTCAGCCTGGTCCCAAATGGTTAGTTTCACACAATCTGGTTTTCGAAGGGGCCACAACACTAAATCACTCCACGGATGGGGATGGTAGGGTAGTTCCCGGTAAAATGACAAAACATGTTTGAGATATTTTGCAGTCCTTTGGGGACCGTTGTCCTTTGTTGTTTTTTTCCTAGTGGGAGTGTGTTATATTATAATAAAATAAAGAGTATAGCTATGACCATCTCTATATTACCAAAATTTGGGAAATTCGAGTTCGGTGTATAAAACGCGGCCCTCGACTTCCGGCCTTGGTCGAAAGCGGGCTATGAGGCGTACCGTCGGCTTCAAAATAGTGGTGCGCGCTGTTCATAAATGCCCTTTTCTTACAATCTCTACTAGAATGATATCAAAAAACTGAAACTTATTCGAAAGTTTTAGTTTTGAATCTATAGGGAAATGAATCATAATATTCAAAAATATTGTCACGCGGGGGTCAAATCAGCGGGCGCGATGTGGTATTTTTCGTGTATTTCAATGGCACGCTATTTAGTGGTGTGCGCCCCCTTGGGTACTGATGAATGGTTGCTATGTAGTGACATTTCTAGTGACAATTTCCCCTCCATGCTTGGTCTTGCCTGAAAACCGCCATAAATAATGTCGCGTAAAAACGAGGCAAGTGATGTTTGAGCTTGGTCTGGCAACTTTGCCTTACTTGAACCACCAAAATAATGTCTTGGAACAACAGACCAAGTGATGCTTGTTTACAGAGAAGCTACTTTTTGTAGAATGGTTTTCAGAATTTTTTTTGCATTATTTATTTTCAACCGGCTTAGACCAAGTTCAGAATGGGATGGTTTAGGGCTTTTTAAACCCCCACAAACCCAACAGTTTTCAAGTTATTTTCAGATCTAGGCCTATGTACGTCTTTACCCCACAATCCCATGTTAGAGGCAAAAGTCTACGTTTGACAATTATTTCGATAAATCAAATCAAATTTAGAGAATATATGACCAAAAAATCCACTTTTTGGTGAATGTATTCCTCTGAGTGGGTCTAACTATAACCCTTATGCCCCATTGTTTCTCTTGCACCTCCCGGAGAAGCCCAGAGGGAGTGAAGGAATAAGAAGGGGGAACGATAAGTCAGAAACTCTTGTTGGTCGTGAACCAGGGGTCCTTCCGGGCCCCACTCCCTGACCGGGGATATCATGCTTTGGGCGGCGATTTTGTGCCCATACGTGTCTTTGTTTGATTGACGTATCGCTGCATCTGGACTTAGCACATTCTTCTCACTCAGTGCTTGGGGTTTTGTTTGTGTTTGGTGCGTTTAGTTTTAAAATGTATGAAACTTTCATAGGGCCTAATCATGAAGGTTTGCTTAAAAAGAGCAGTGTGTCTCAGCTTATTTAAAAAAAAATTCCCCCCAGAAGAATACATAAGACTATAATTCATGTCGTATTCATGTGTGATGAGTGTGGTGTTCAAGATTATATTTCATAATTGGGCTCAACCAATTGGTTGAAAGTTCATTTGTGAGGGTTAAGAAGTGAGAATGTTTTGTCTAATACTTGACAGTCTCGTGCCATCCGCAGTCCTACGGATAACGTTAAAAAAATTACTGAGAAAAACTATTTATAAGTTAACAAACCCTAAATGGCAACAAAACAAATTTTTTCTGTCATCAGATTAAATTAGTGTTTTACAATAATGAAAGTCCACCTACTGTGTATTCGCTGAGGTAACATTTGCATGTAAGTATGTGGTTTGTGGCGTTAATCATTGTTTGATTTAGCCACTTTCAATAGAATTGTATAGACATTAACACTCTACCCACCACTGTACAAAGACAAAGAATTTTCTTGACAACTTGTCACAGCTGTTTGACCCCATGCCAATCGTCTCTTTTTATTTTTAGAGCAATTTAAAAGCAGTGGTGACACAATTTTGACAACTAATATAAGTAAGGGATATGACAGATCTATTATCTCTGCAAAATCGAAAATTCCATTGCGGGCATCTTGCCATATGGCCTTACAAATGTCATAGCGCCCTCTACATGCTTATTTCCCATAGGAGACCGTGTTAAATTAGATTTTTAGGAAAATCAATTTGCCCGCAATGAAATTTTCGTATAAAAAATTTTAAAAACAGGATGAAGTCAGTGACATAAATATCCATATTAGTTGTCAAAAGTGGGTCGCCGTTGATATTTTTTGCTTTATTTGATTTGGTCATAACAAATGCGACTTTCAAACAACCGCTGTGTTGTGCACATAGTGGCAAGATTCAACTCATGAAAACTCTGATGCATGTATAGCTGATATTTGTACACAGATATGTTATGTTTCACAGTTAAAGTCTCCCCTAGAGTTTCTATCATATTGTTTTACAAGATAATATACTATCTATGCTGGATTGGAAAAAACCACTAATTATCAATTTGTATTTTTTCTATATAGTAATAGTAGTAGTATAGATAGAAAAAGAAAAAAAAATGAGTATTTGAAGTTAATTACATGTAATACTACATAGAAACAGTGTTTATATTATGAAAAGCATCAAAGGAAAAGCATGTCTAGATTAAAAATGCATCAATTGCTAATGTTACTATTATTGGACAGACACCGGTCTGTCCCAAAAATAGTCAGATGCAAGTTTTAGATGTATATTTATGGTATATTATCAAGAGGCGATGCCATATGCAAAACACTATTTCCTGTTTTAGAAACACCTCCAAAAACACTGGTCAAAGTTAAAAGATTAATTTAGTTTAAGTAATAACAAATATTTAAATAGCAAATAACTCACTTTAATTCCTTCTGGTAAACCAATATTCATGATTGAAAGTTTCTGGGATACTCTTGTGGCACTTAACTGTGAAATATGCCATAGCACTTGAAAATATTATCATTGCAGAAGTTAAGATTTAAAAAAATAACCCAGAGTTTGAAATCACTAAAAGATATTTCTCCAAAATCCAGTTGTTAGTCAATTGTTCTGTTGTTTAAAGGTGTTTTTTTTATGGTTCAGTCATCATTTTATGTAGTACAAAGCAGGGAAACTCGCATGTTTTTAAAGATGACACTGGACATTGAAAACTATTGTGCCTCTAGCGTTTTCAAAATTGATATTTTGTATGGGTTATAAAGCTTTTATATACTTAGCCCCACCTAAGTATTAAGCCCAAATTTCAGAGATTATGGTTAAACAGAAGGGATTTTATATTAATGTTGCTGCGACATTAATTCAGGCAGACGATGCGGGGTAATGGTGTAAACACAAGAAAACACACGACAGAGTTGATCTCACGGCCATGACCTGGTTTGACCCGTTTGTGACCCTTGGGGTTTAATATCAATGAGTACGGGTCTGATAGCTGGTAAGCGACACGTTGTTGATTAAAAAGTAGTACGACAAACTTTTTTAAAGTGGGACCTACAAATTACCTGATGTCTTTAGTCTATTATTAAGTCCCTATTTGCTTTTGGTTATGTTATTTTTATGTGTAAAAATATATCCAATTCTTCCAATGGGTGAGACTATCATTGCAAGCAAATGAAGGAACTTTCATATTTTCTGAAAAGTGACAGTGCCGCTTTAATAGTTTTAATCCATAGGTACACTTTCGTCATAACCCACATAACCACAAAACAAATCTCATCAGTTATGATAAATATTTTAAAGTTAAAATATTGTTTATAGGTAAAAGTAGATCTTTTACTGATAAAAATAGCTTCGTGATTTCATAAAGGTACTTGGATGGTCAGCAGGTTAGGCTTATTTTGCAAGGATGGGCTAGGATGAGGAAACTTAGAAAAAATAAAGGTGCATGGGAGGTTATTTATCTCAGGCTTGATAACCAGGGAACTGTGGGATCATTCGAAAAAAGCTTATTGACTGAATATGGGTTATGTTCTAATGATCTCACAAATATATATGAGTATTTGTAAGACAATGCAGGTAAAAGTACGCTTCCTTTTGTAGTGTGATATGAGAACTTAGCCTTGGACAGAGTTCTTGAAATATAATTGTAACTGTAATTCTGAAATGTTCGACCGTGGCAGTTAGGGTGGTAGACAGGTGGGTTTAGATCAAATGTAGAATGGTCTCAGATTCGTTACAGCAGAAGCAGTGCAATATCTCCCCTTTCCCACCACCGAAAGCCACCAGTTTGGCCAATGTAAACTATAACATCCTTGATTACGTCTCTCTCCTTCAATTCCGAAATTGGTTTACAGTGCAAGAATGAGCTGTAAAGAGAAGCGGGGTTCTCGGTTTGGTCAAGACGGTACTTATTTTGGGAGCCTAGCACCTCGAGGCAGATATCGGCCGGGTGAAGTTCACTCGCTGTCGCTGATCATAAGGCTTGTCGGCCAAGTGATACGATGACAAGACGTTGGTCGTCTCTGGGTTGTTTTAACCCTCAAAATGATGAATGCGAGATAAGCAAAGGGTTTTAATTAATTTTGGGCGTCCCACAACAAGATAAATTGGATCATTCCAGAAGCTTTTGATTGTTACAGTGTGGAATGTTGTACTCTATAGTGGTACTATTGATAGCACTGACCTGGACTGCAACATGCCCCAGCTGATAGTTTCAGGTTTGGAAATGGCAAATTATCTCTTGATAATTTTTTTCTCTTGCGACTCGTTTCAAAATTCATTCCGGAATTTGGAAATGATCATACTCTGCAGTTGTTGAATTACAAATTGTACCATTTTAAAAAAAATTTTATTCCGGAACATTGCATATATTCTTGACGGAACCTGATGGAAATTCTTTTACGTGGTGACGTCAAACATTCAGTTTTATTAGATTTTTTTAAGAATCCATACTTGTGTAATCATTGATTTCTAGACACTCTATGCCTTAGACTATTTGCAGCAAGGAAACTGTTATATATAGTTCTGCAGGTGGTGAAATGTCCGCAGGCCGCTAACACATAGCGTACAAGTGGCTTTTGACTGAAGATTATCCAAAGACTAAAGGTCGCATGTGTGAATTTGTTGTATAAAAATATTGAGCCTGACTAGTTCATATTTAGTCTCTTCGTATCAGAATCCTCCTTTAAAATGGAGAAGTTGGTTCAAATTGCGGTGGTAAAGAGCATCAAGCGTATATTGTTAGAGCAAAATTTGATGGGGCATGGAGATGTGAAAGAGGACAATAATGGTCTTTGCCTGCATGGATTGTTTGTAAAAGGTTAAAAGGGTTCTGCCTACGGCTGATGCCAGTTAATAGTGTGTTGATTTTGTAAAAGGGTTTGCAAGAGAGTCTCATCGTCCTGTTAATCTAAGGGCATACAATGTAGTTGCTTACGTACCTGTCTTATTTTTAATGTACGTACGATGGATTGTATTGTGGCGCAGAAGGGACATTTCCATCCTGTTTTCATTATGTAGTTGACATGTACTTTATTTCTATTCTATTTCTTGATTGGTTATGCCATCATTCATCTGTTCTTTCTCCTCCCCTCTACTTTCGGTCTCCTTCTTCTCTCCCCTTCCTTCTCTCCCCTTTATATAATTTTCCTTTCCTACCTATTCACATTATTCTGCAATTCCTTTCCTTCCCTCCCTTTGTTATTCTGTACATATTCACATTATTATCATGATTCTTTCCTTCTCTCTCCCTTTGTACCATTTCCCTTCCCCTACTATTCCATTATTCTCCATTCTTTCCTTCCCTCAGCCTTTGTATAATTTCCCTACATATTTACATTATTCCATGATCTTTTTCTTCCCTCCCTGTATAATTCCTACCTATTCACATTATTTCTCATCTTCCTTTCCTTCCCTCCCTTTTGTATAATTTCCTACATATTCACTTTATTCCCATGATTATTTCCTTCCCTCCTTTGTATAATTTCCCTAATTTCACCTTATTCTCACGATTATTTCCTTCCCGCCCGTTGTAAATTTCTCTACATATTCACATTATTCTATGATTCTTGCTAGTTTTGATCTCTATCATACCACCACCACCTAGCCATATCCACAAGTAAAAGGCCCCAGATATTAATTTTACAATTATCTAAATAACTAAATTTCGTGCAATTGCTCTACTTTAATTTGTAACCTACGTGTAGTAAGCTAATCTGCTTCATGTTGTCTTAAACTTATAGAGTGCCCAATGTATGCAACATGAAGCTTTCAACCACTTGGGATTTGTGTTGAAAACACAGGTTAGAGAACATCAACTAATAAGCTTAGAGAAAAATACGAGTGTGGTATAATAAGATGGAAAGAAAAGAATAAATAAATGAATTTACCCATTCTTTTTTATGAAATATAAAATCATAAATAAGATTTTTTCTTTCAGGCCATAATCTGAGTGTGAGATATCCTTATTCAACATCATTACCATCCCCGATTGCCAGCGTCGTCGGTCCTTCATCCTCATCCTCACCATCAACCATCTCCATCTCCATCATCACTTTTCAAAATCATCACCATCTCCATCATCATCACCATCACATTCCATCATCATGTCATGGTTGTTGGTGTCATTGTCATCATTTTCATTTGCGTCATCAATATATTGTCATCGTCATCACCTTCACTTCATCAATAGTAACAACAACATCATGAATGTCATTATCTTTGTTTTATACTTAACCAATTTTACAATATTTATCATTATAAGAACTAATTGAGTTTCCTTTTTGGTACCGGATCAGGTTACTTGAAACATTATTTTAGGCCTAAGTTCTAATTCTTGGATGTTGCAATACTTAGTTCTTTGGAACACTGAATTTTAATGCAAGATTTCATTACATTAGATCATAAAAAAAACTGGATTGGATTTGTCCGTAATGGTTTTCCACCATCATGGTTAGCATCAGGTTTGAGGTGGGTTCCTACAAGGCATGAGGTGTTGCATTCAGCATGCCCGATGTCACTGCGGTATTTGATTTAGGTTTCCATCCTGTTTTTGGTCATCGGGTTTTGGAGTTCTGCACCAAAATGGATTTTTAGTGTGTTTTGAGCGCTTTTTTGTCTATGACACTGTTTTGTTTTCTGAGCTAAAAGTCTTTGTGTGCTGTCTATGTTTAATGTTCCCTCCGGTGTGGTGACTTGCGGATTTTTGCGGTGTGCAGTGTGTGTGAATGCAAACTGGTCTTTTTTCCCCCCCGAAAATATTGCGCATGCTACAAATAGGCGTGATATTTAGCAGTATGAATCTGTGTAGGGGTTTCAATGAAATTAATGGGAAACATATTCACTGCCCAAGGTTATTTTTCTGTTCTGAAGTGCATTTTTTTAAACCTGGCCCTTTACATTCAGAAGTTATCATTTAAAGGGCCATTTTGTGAACCACAATTTATTCCCCCCGACTTGCCTCAAAAAAGTTGAGATTTTCATATCACCTGAACTGTTAACATTAGTAATCCATGTGACCTTTTCTTATTTGCAAATTTTGGTCACGTGTATGTGTAAGAAATTCACAATTTGTATTTGCTGTCCGTAAAGGGACGAAATTACAGCATATATGGCCTTTGGGAACGCTCTAGGCCACGCTTCTATTGATTTGTGTCTTAGACCATAAAACATGCCATGAATCAAGAAGGCTTCATTCATTCACAAACATCCAGATACTTTGTGTATTTTTCCTTTTAGCAATCGCAATCAATTAGTTGTTCAATTTTTCATATAGGTGATGCCTGTGAGTAAACTGAATCGCTAGTATACAGTAAACAAAATACCCTTATGTGAATAATTAAAATGTATTGGTGTTTTGGGTGTCTTTTGTTTTTTGGTGTTCATTCTGCAATTTTTATTTAAATGATGAATACTCAGATGAAATATTCAGTATATGTAATATATTGCACACGAATGTTCAGCAGAGGGTATTTTGAACCAATCCCATAATGCTTTGTCAATGTGCCTATATACTTTACTCTACTAAACATCTGACAGTACTTTGGTGGTGTTCCAGAAGTTTAATGATCAGAGGTTTTTATTGTGGTTAAATAGGATTTTTGTGCAATCACAGTAGTGAAAAATTCCTAAAACTGGTGCATTAATAATTATGGGATGGAATCAATACAACCCTCTGATATAAGCAAAAATTGTAAAAAGGTGGCATGTAACATGTTCTGGGGACAATAATGGTTCTGTGCCTGCATGAATTGTTTGGTACAAGTTAAAAGAAAAGGGTTCTGCCTACGGCTGATGCCAGTTAAAAGTGTGTTGATTTTGTAAAAGGGGGTTGCAAATAGAGTCTCATCGTCCTGTTAATCTAGGCATACCATGTAGTTGCTTAGTAACCTGTCTTATTTTCTAGTACGTACGATGGATTGTATTGTGGCGCAGAAGGGACATTTCCATCCTGTTTTCATTATGTAGTTGACATGTACTTTATTTCTATTCTATTTCTTGATTGGTTATGCCATCATTCATCTGTTCTTTCTCCTCCCCTCTACTTTCGGTCTCCTTCTTCTCTCCCCTTCCTTCTCTCCCCTTTATATAATTTTCCTTTCCTACCTATTCACATTATTCTGCAATTCCTTTCCTTCCCTCCCTTTGTTATTCTGTACATATTCACATTATTATCATGATTCTTTCCTTCTCTCTCCCTTTGTACCATTTCCCTTCCCCTACTATTCCATTATTCTCCATTCTTTCCTTCCCTCAGCCTTTGTATAATTTCCCTACATATTACATTATTCCATGATCTTTTTCTTCCCTCCCTGTATAATTCCTACCTATTCACATTATTTCTCATCTTCCTTTCCTTCCCTCCCTTTTGTATAATTTCCCTACATATTCACTTTATTCCCATGATTATTTCCTTCCCTCCTTTGTATAATTTCCCTAATTTCACCTTATTCTCACGATTATTTCCTTCCCGCCCGTTGTAAATTTCTCTACATATTCACATTATTCTATGATTCTTGCTAGTTTTGATCTCTATCATACCACCACCACCTAGCCATATCCACAAGTAAAAGGCCCCAGATATTAATTTTACAATTATCTAAATAACTAAATTTCGTGCAATTGCTCTACTTTAATTTGTAACCTACGTGTAGTAAGCTAATCTGCTTCATGTTGTCTTAAACTTATAGAGTGCCCAATGTATGCAACATGAAGCTTTCAACCACTTGGGATTTGTGTTGAAAACACAGGTTAGAGAACATCAACTAATAAGCTTAGAGAAAAATACGAGTGTGGTATAATAAGATGGAAAGAAAAGAATAAATAAATGAATTTACCCATTCTTTTTTATGAAATATAAAATCATAAATAAGATTTTTTCTTTCAGGCCATAATCTGAGTGTGAGATATCCTTATTCAACATCATTACCATCCCCGATTGCCAGCGTCGTCGGTCCTTCATCCTCATCCTCACCATCAACCATCTCCATCTCCATCATCACTTTTCAAAATCATCACCATCTCCATCATCATCACCATCACATTCCATCATCATGTCATGGTTGTTGGTGTCATTGTCATCATTTTCATTTGCGTCATCAATATATTGTCATCGTCATCACCTTCACTTCATCAATAGTAACAACAACATCATGAATGTCATTATCTTTGTTTTATACTTAACCAATTTTACAATATTTATCATTATAAGAACTAATTGAGTTTCCTTTTTGGTACCGGATCAGGTTACTTGAAACATTATTTTAGGCCTAAGTTCTAATTCTTGGATGTTGCAATACTTAGTTCTTTGGAACACTGAATTTTAATGCAAGATTTCATTACATTAGATCATAAAAAAAACTGGATTGGATTTGTCCCGTAATGGTTTTCCACCATCATGGTTAGCATCAGGTTTGAGGTGGGTTCCTACAAGGCATGAGGTGTTGCATTCAGCATGCCCGATGTCACTGCGGTATTTGATTTAGGTTTCCATCCTGTTTTTGGTCATCGGGTTTTGGAGTTCTGCACCAAAATGGATTTTTAGTGTGTTTTGAGCGCTTTTTTGTCTATGACACTGTTTTGTTTTCTGAGCTAAAAGTCTTTGTGTGCTGTCTATGTTTAATGTTCCCTCCGGTGTGGTGACTTGCGGATTTTTGCGGTGTGCAGTGTGTGTGAATGCAAACTGGTCTTTTTTCCCCCCCGAAAATATTGCGCATGCTACAAATAGGCGTGATATTTAGCAGTATGAATCTGTGTAGGGGTTTCAATGAAATTAATGGGAAACATATTCACTGCCCAAGGTTATTTTTCTGTTCTGAAGTGCATTTTTTTAAACCTGGCCCTTTACATTCAGAAGTTATCATTTAAAGGGCCATTTTGTGAACCACAATTTATTCCCCCCGACTTGCCTCAAAAAAGTTGAGATTTTCATATCACCTGAACTGTTAACATTAGTAATCCATGTGACCTTTTCTTATTTGCAAATTTTGGTCACGTGTATGTGTAAGAAATTCACAATTTGTATTTGCTGTCCGTAAAGGGACGAAATTACAGCATATATGGCCTTTGGGAACGCTCTAGGCCACGCTTCTATTGATTTGTGTCTTAGACCATAAAACATGCCATGAATCAAGAAGGCTTCATTCATTCACAAACATCCAGATACTTTGTGTATTTTTCCTTTTAGCAATCGCAATCAATTAGTTGTTCAATTTTTCATATAGGTGATGCCTGTGAGTAAACTGAATCGCTAGTATACAGTAAACAAAATACCCTTATGTGAATAATTAAAATGTATTGGTGTTTTGGGTGTCTTTTGTTTTTTGGTGTTCATTCTGCAATTTTTATTTAAATGATGAATACTCAGATGAAATATTCAGTATATGTAATATATTGCACACGAATGTTCAGCAGAGGGTATTTTGAACCAATCCCATAATGCTTTGTCAATGTGCCTATATACTTTACTCTACTAAACATCTGACAGTACTTTGGTGGTGTTCCAGAAGTTTAATGATCAGAGGTTTTTATTGTGGTTAAATAGGATTTTTGTGCAATCACAGTAGTGAAAAATTCCTAAAACTGGTGCATTAATAATTATGGGATGGAATCAATACAACCCTCTGATATAAAGCAAAAATTGTAAAAAGGTGGCATGTAACATGTTCTGGGGACAATTTGCCTGGACCCAGAGGGTGTTTTTGAACCAATCCCCATAATACATAATGCAATTTGCCTAGACTGACTGTACAAAACTCATGGCACTACTAGAGTTAAAAGTTTTTAAGAATCCTTTAGGAACCACAAAACATTCCTTGATCAGGCTACAAAATTCCCTAAGTATTAATGAATTTGGGGGCTAACATGGAAAGTGAAAAAAGTCAGGGTTTTTAATGTGGTTAGAATAGGTTTTGTGGTGGGATACATGACCCTATTGAGGTAAAATTCCCAAAACGGTTGCATTGTGGGATTGGACTCAATTATTGTCTAACCGATCACCCTAATATCTTTTATTCCGATTACAGATTTTAAAATTTCCAAATCGTTTCTTCCCATTTCGATTTTTTTCTGTTTACTTTTTCTTGCGTATCATCGCCGTTTTCGACCACCATAAGCTGCCAGAAAGTAGCAGATTTGATTTTAGGTAAGCCACTAAATTGGAGAAATTATAGTTAAAACAACATACACCCTTGTGTACATAAATAATAATTGATTGTTTCAGTTTCAATTTATTTCTAACCGTTTGGCATCACTTTGGAACAATTCTAATTCAAGTTTGTACCTCTTTGATATTAATTTATCGGTATAGAAAAATCGGTAAAAAGAGAATTTTGCTGATACCGATCCGATAACCGTAAGGTCATAATCGGCCCGATTTTCAAAGATACCGATCATATCGGTTATTCTCTAGACTCAATACACCATCTCCTGGAGCCCATGTAATGGCTAATAACAAAACGTCTGTCTATTTTGTTGTTTTGCAGGTAGTTCCAGAAGACGATGTCAAATTCTACCTGGCAGAGTTGGCACTGGCCTTGGACCATCTGCATCATCTGGGTATCCCCATTACAGAGATCTCAACCAGAAAAATTAATCAATTTCCTTCAACTTTGTCCCTTAATTTTTTATCCCCCGGCTTAAAAAGCAGGAGGGAGATTTTGCGAGAATGCGCATGTATGTAGTATTGTGTTCCAGTTGGTTAGGTTTTTCGTTTTTTTTTCGGGTTTTCTTTCTTCTTCTTCGAACGTCCGATTGTTAAACCAGATTTTGGGTTAAGGTGCAGTAGGGGTCCTTCATATGGGCAGATGATGTCAAAGGTCATGGGACCCAAGGTCAACAAGGTCTCTGAGGTCATGTTCCATACTGCCATATTGCCAGGGTATAACACAAGATTACTGCTGTATTTTTGGTCCCGTTGGCACATGCTGCCCCAAAGCCTTCATAAGTATGAGTTGTCTAATTAAAGGGACACAAATTTCTATTTTATCGGGTAAATGAAACTTATTTTTTTATTTAAAAACAAACAATACCATCCCAAATTGATAGTGGGACAATTGTTGTGTGGGGAATATATTACTTAAATCAAGTGTAGAATATCAAAATGTTTTGACTTGTGTGGTCATGTAATTTTAATTTTAAAAATTTGCGAAATCTGAAATTGAACATTTACAATATTATTTGGCAGATGTGTGGCCGAGTCAACTTCAACTTCACCACGCAAGTGGTATCTTTTTATTGCTACGCAATATACTAATTTTTTTACATCATATTCGGCAGTATTTCCTGGAAATTGCAAGTTTTAATCAAGGAAGTAAAAATGGGGACTGTATATCCATGTAATATATTTTTGTTCCTGACAACAATCAAATATGGTGGCTATGCATTCCTGTCATTTCTCTGTCTTAATCTGGTCCTGGAGGATGATTTAAGTTGAGTCGCAAGGATTTCGGAATCAATCAGGGCCACTATTAAAAAGTAACAATCTCGTTTGCTCTCCCTTAAAATGCAACACAAAAATGTCCACATTGTATTTGGAAGTTCCCTAAATATTTCAGAAGACCTGTGAAAAGACAATGCTGCTGTGATTGTTATAGACCCCAAAGGTTTCTTTGTGATCAATTTGGATCCCGACACAAGGCGAATCAAATCGATAGCTTCGCCTTTATAACTTTCTAAGATTGAATGTTTTCTTGACTTTGTGAGAACTATATTGCTTCAGATGAAATTCTTGTGATTCCTGATCAATCTGGATGTCCTTTTGTCTTCAAAGTATCCTGTGTGGATTCATCAGGACACATCAAACTCACAGACTTCGGCCTTAGCAACAAAGAATCAGTGGAAGACACAAGACCCTACTCATTCTGTGGGACGGTAGTACATGGCACCGGAGGTGGTTTAACAGAAGAGGTCACACAACTGCATCTGACTGGTGGTCATTTGGTGGGCTAATGGTAGCCCATTTATTTACACCACTTGATAGGAATACTAATCTTCCGTCGAAACTGCATCTTCCTTAGAAGACTGTCTTCTTTAGGAGACTATCTTCCGTGGGAAACTGATCTTCCTTAGAAGACTATTCTTCTTCTGCTGGAAGGCTAATCTTCTGCGGGAAGGCTAAAGTTCTTTGCGAGAAGACTAATCTTCCGTGGGAAGGCTAACTTCCGTGGGAAGGCTAATCTCTGTGGGAAGGCTAATCTTCCGTGGGAAGAGTAATCTTCCGTGGGAAGAGTAATCTTCCGTGGGAAGGCTAAATTTCCTTGGGAAGACTAATCTTCCGTGGGAAGAGTAATCTTCCGTGGGAAGACAAATCTACTGTAGGAAGACTACTCCTCCATATAAAGACTTTTCTTCCGGTGAAACTAATCTTCCGCGGAAGGCTATCTTCCGGGGAGGCTATCTTCGGGGGAAGACTAAGTGAAGACTAATTCTGCATGAAGACTAATCTTCTGTAGGTGCAAGTGATGGCATCAAGAGTAATCCTACTGTTCTTGTCTAATTATGTATAGAACCATTAGCATGTTTTTGTTAATACAAAACTAACTACTCTGTAATACAACACATACTTACCTGTTGAATGGCTTGAATGTTTACTGTCTACACTGCAAGTCTTAAAAACAAGTACCCAAATATCATTAAAGTTATTGCGCTAAACCATAATTTTCAGGGTTTGGGGCCCAATATCCCACATGCACAAATGTAACAAGAAGGTGACACACTTGGAAGTACATTGAGAAGTTGGCATTTCTACAGGTTATTGGCCTCATTTTTTCGATCAACTATCTTTTACCTTTTGTAATAATCCAAAAACTTGATCGCCCTGTTCCAGAAGGTTATGATCACTATTGATCATAGTGCTGTATAGACGTTTTTAGCATACTGTACATCTTCTAAGAGAGTCTCCATGTGTTGATTTGTCGTTGAATTTAAATACTCCACTCTAAGTGAGTCTAGGCTTTGCAGTCGTGGGTGCTGCAAACATGCATACCTTCAAAACTTGTCTGAAAATAACAACATTAACAATAAAATATTTATTGATGAAGAAGTTTTCCTATTAATAATTCTTTTTCAGTTTGAAATGCTGACTGGTGCGTTACCATTCCAGGGTCAACAGAGAAAGGAAACCAATGCCTGATACTTAAAGTAAGTGATGAGAAAGTTGGGATGGGGTACTCTGAATAAAGACCAAACCATGGTTTTTATCTCTGAATATGAAAAGTGACTAAAATTTAATTTTACTATACATAAATGAAGTCTGTATACTGGTAATGTTAGATCTAATCTGGTAATTACCTTAACTAGCGGGAGGCCCCGCGCGTTGGCGCGGGCTCCCGCTAGTTAGTGAACGGAGGCGATCACAAACTGAAGGCGATCACTGAAGTGAACCACTAGCTCACCACCGCAACCAACTGGTCACCCTGAACTTTAGGACTCCCCCGAGGTCGCACATTTTGTATTTTTAACACTTTAATCACTCAAATTCCCATAACCTATCATATCCTATAGCTGATGTAGTTTGCCGGTATAAACTTCTGTAATATTTAATCTTTTCTCATATTTTTTAAATACTAAAACTTCAATATTTAATCCCGGATAAGTTTCCGTGGATGAACCCTATTTCCCATATTTTCCATATATTTTTTCTCATACTCTCAAACTCTCCCGTATAAGTCCCGCCATCCTATAAGTTTTATGACCCCCCTTCCGTCACAACATCCTGTAATAGTATTTGTTTAATTCCTCGTCTTTGCAAGCATATCCGTAGCTTAGGCCGATAAAGTTCCCCCTATTTTCCTAAATATTAAAACAGATCAATATTTTTTAAACTGGCCTGCCTCCAGAATGAAAACAGGCGAAAGTACAATTATGGTGGGTTTTTCACATAGCATGTTGTCTATGCATCTGGCACTTACAGTGCTGCAAATTATTCAGTTAGTTACTGTCGTCGAACGTGAAATGTGCATCCGCCGTCAATGTGGAATGCCGATGGGCTGTTGAGTAAGGTTGCCCTGCATTGGAGAATGGCATGTAAGACTACCCATAGGCTCCATCCACCCTTTCATCATGGCACATGCGTCATCTCCGAACAATTTCTGACAACAACTATAAGCTAACGGTAGATGTTTGCCGATGAAGTATGACCCATTTCCTTAGTATTATATGTAGTTATTAAAAGAAGTGGGGATTTGATCAGCTCTTTTGACCCATTGGATAATTGTTCACATCTAGGCACACAAAAACACTGTTTTTATACGAAAAGTAGTGGTGCTGTTATGTGATCATGTTTGTTGGTCTTTCTTCGATGCATGGCAAGCTTGGTATTGCCACAGTTCCTGATTCCTGAAGCCCCAAGAGTTTACTGAGTCAACTTTTCAAGAGGAATCCCATCAGAAAACAGACTAGGGGCTGGGCCCAATGGGTTGTAGAAACATCAAGAAAACGGTTCTTTTTGCCACACTAGCTGGATTTAAGTGACTTCTTCATGCTTTATGGAGGGAAGGTTTATGGTGTGGATAAGTAACCTTAGAACCTAGTTTGTATAAGGGTAATTATGGGGGCGATCTACTCGGCATCGCAGATCCAGATCAGTCCATTTTCTCGTAGACCAAATTGGCCCACACTTGATCCAGATCTGCGCGTACATGGTGTGTACATGCTTAGTTAGTGTCCTGCGCTTTAACTAACGCTTACTTTACGGTTACGGCTAAAGCTATTCTTTCAATCACCAATGTTCCACTTACATTTGTACACTTTAATGCTTCGAAAGGTACTTTTTCCGCACTCACTGCGCTGTGTAGAGTTCTTAAACTGTCCCGTGATCTGGATCTGTGAACTGGATCTCGGTGAAAAAAAAAAATTGGATTGATCTGGATCTACACTGCCGTGTAACGGTGTAATTGCCCCATTCGGTGGGCCGAGAGTTTTGCTAAAGGGCTTGAATAGAATCATTATTCTGACAGGTTCTACTAAAGGACCAATTGCATTAAAGTTAGATTCGCTGTGCAGACGATTGTGGCTTGTGTTTGCTTTTGCTCTATTGGCGCTCAAGCTATTTGAATTACAAATACATTGTCGATGCAACTCGGACTGCGATATTTTAGTTTAGGTTATGGAATAAAGATCAAGCTTTTGAAAAATTAAACAGAAGAATCCAAACTTATCGTTATTTTAAGAAAGAATTTTTGAAAGAAGCAATTATCCTCAAGAAATAATAATTATGAAGAAATCTCCCTTATGTATAGAATGCAATACCCGCAAGACCCGGACGTACACACATTTGTAACACATCTCACGTACAAAGGTTTGAGGATAAATAAATGTTGACATACTGACTGAATCCCCTGAACGTGATTCTTAGGTGCCGCAAGTGCTGCCTTAAGGGGAGGTCCAAAACAGTTTGTACATGGGGTCAAATTTGTAAAATTGATCCATCATGTTGAAAAGCACACTATGATATGTGTCTAACCATAAGGATTCAGAAAATTTATAGTTTGTAATAGGTAAACAGCCCTAAAGTTGTCAGAGTTATAGCTGGAAAACAGCAAAAATCAATAAAAAAGTGTCATTCAGTGACACAAGGCGTCAAATTTTAAAATTGCTCCGATTTGGATAAAAAAATTGTGGGCAAATTAGTGGTGAACTCCATAGGATAAAATACGGAATAGTTTGAGTGTCTCACATGCTTTCTTAAGAAAGTAGGGGGGGTAACAAATCAAGCCCATTGATGCAATGGACGTTGACCTTCTGTGTCCCCCTACAACATTCGCAACTAAGCATTTAAGACAGTCCAAAACTATTCCTATTTTTCCTATAACTCCACCAATAATTTGCACCATTTTTTATCCAATCGGAGCACTTTAAAATTGACCCCTGTACAATAATTGCCCTATTATTGATTTTTTGGCTGTTTTTAGCAATAACTCTGAACTTAGGCTGTACATAATGTTACAAACTCTACTTTTCTGAATCCTTCCTGTTTAGACAACATAGCAAAATAATTTTGCCTTATTCAACATGATTTGATCAATTTACACAATTTTGACCCCTGTACAAACTTTGTTTGGGCCCCCTCTCTTAAGGCCACCATTTGCGGCACTTAAGAATCAAGTTTCAGGGGTTCCGTTCGTCCTGTAATCTATTTACTCACCAAACCTTTGTACTTGAAGATGTGTTTTATAAGGTGCCTAGCTCCGGGCTATTAAACCCTCGTCACTTTGAACCACCATTTGTTCTTTTTTTTCTTGTGGAAGAACTGAGAGAGGTGGGAGTATTGCCCTGATCAGAATCTGGAGGACTGCCTTTTTAAGGTCACCAGGCCACATTTAACGTGAAATGTTTACATAGCCTACATAAGGCCGCATCCAGTGGCCGAAAAAACATGGTTAAGATTTTGACAACAAGTAATAGAGGTCTTTCACCTCACTCATGCATAACCTATAACAAAAGGTGTTAGTTCCCGTAGTATTCCTCATTCAGATCAATGTAATACCCAACCTCAAAGTACTTGTGCTATTCAAAGTGTGACCCATACTTTTATGCATACATATCCAACATGCATGTCGTTCTTTAGATTTAGAAAGTCTACAGAAATTTGGAATGGACTTTGCCATTCCAGGCAAGATGGCCACTAATCCGAAAGGTGGAAGACCTCTATTAGGGAAACCAAAAGAATAAAGAGTAATTAATTATTCCTAGCAAACATGTGAAGCTTCAAAACTCAAAAATCACCAAAAAATTATCTATGTGAAAATAACAGCATATACAGTATTCTTAACTTTAAATCGCTCCTTCTACTATATCTCTGATTGGCTCACTACATGATGTAACATTATATACTCCATGAGAAGCAATCAAATAGACATCTACTGTTGCACCTTTAAATCTTTTCTTACCATTATCTGCTGATTGCCTGTATTCCGTCACATTACCTATGAATGTCCAATCCATCAACTGGCAGTATTTGGGGGCTAGTAAGTATTTCTTCATCTTACCACTTTCCATCTAACAGAAACTTTCATTGATATCAATATTTACAAAGGCTATCTTGAATAGGTCTTGACCATAGGGTTGTTTTGATCAATCCCACGATGCATTGCAAAGTGTGGCCTAAACTGTACTGTTACAAACACATGTCAGTACTTTGGGATAAAAGTTTAAGAACCACAAGACATTTCAATGATCATGCTTTAAATTCCCTAAGTATACACTTTGTAAGCTAAAATGAGCAATAAATGTCAGGGTTTTTATGTGTTAGGATTTTTATGGGATCAACATGACCCTATGATGTGAAAATTTCCCAAACCTGGTGCATGTGGATTGACTCCAAAACACCCTCTGGGTTTGACAGTATCTGAGGAATCTCCGCCTTATTACATCACCACTTTGAATAGACATCGGGCAAGGAACGTTATTAAAATAAGCATTTGAGGCACGGTAATAGAATAACTCATTTACAAGGAACTTCTGAGAATGTTTTCTTACAGATTGAATACAATTAATGATGTCATGCAGTGGTAGGTGACAATATTTGGTTGGTGGGTGTATTTTGTTTAATCAGAATTAATTTGTTGGGGTAAAAATAACATTTATTTACCTGCAAGTTTCACTGAAATTCAGTACTCCACAAGAACCGATTGTCCAAGTGGCCGTCGTGAATCATAAATCATTACCTGAACTGCTTTCCTTACACCAATGTGTGACTGAAACATATGCATTTTCCTTCTAGAATGAAATGGCCCCCAAATAAACCATTTTAGCACCCTAAAAAATAGAAATGGGACTCGACCCGTGACCCAGTTCACACCCTGCCGACCATCCCTCTTCCTCAATTCCGTTTTGGCCGCCATACAAACGACGCGCTTGTACATCGCAGCTCTGTGGATTATAGCAGCAAAAATTATCTGAGATATTTGATACTGGACTGTTGTCTCTCAATACGGACTACTCCTACTACTATACCAATACTTAAAAAAAACAAAAAAAAAAAAATCTGGAATATATTACTGGATTATATATGGATTTATACGCTCTATTGGACGGAAAAAACGGCGACTTTTACACCCGTCGGAGAGCTTTTATTTATGCAACCACTATCCTTTTGTTGGGCCGCCGGTGCTGTCATTGATCTGTGTTAGCGTAACAAATAATGTAAACAAGGCAGCCATTGCCGCACGTGTCGCGTGCTTTTGGATGCCCTGCTGGGAGGGTGGAACATTCGTAGAGGACAGATAATGGGGTGTGTTTGTGTTGTTGGTAGTGGGGAGGCATAAGAGAGACAAGAAAAAGAGAGCTGAAAATAAACTGGTGGAAGATTGTAGAAATATAGAGAATTTTATGAATCTGGCCAAGACTGTAAAGTGATTAGAGTGTAAATATAGCAAGAAAAAAAGACAAAAAAATCAGGAGAATAGCATCAGGACCAGACGAAGCCGGAAATTGGACGTAGATCCCCAGAGAACGGGGACGCGAGTGAAAGGGCAGGGAGAGTGGAATACAGGACGAGGAGTGCGCAGAAATACGAGCGGCGCACCTGGAAAAAACCGGAGGACGGCAGCGGAAGGGCCGAGCGTTGAAAAGGTGAGAGGTGAGGCTTCCACACACAACATGGATACGAAGGAAAAGAGATGGAGAATTAACAAGAGCGAAGGCACAGCCTACGATAAAAATAGAAGGAATTAGACACGAGCAGGAAGAAAGGAAGAACGTCCGGGAAGGGTAAGCCATAGTCTAAAACTGCAAAAGTGGGCAAGAATAGGAATTAGGTAAGAGATGGAGAACCGTTAAACACACAAAAAAGGAGAGATACGAGGAAGATGAGAGAACGAGAGGGGAAGAAAGAAGAAAGAAGACGGGGGGAATGTGAACGAATGGCAAATCAGAGGTGAAAAGTATTGAAACACGTGAGATAAGGGCGCCAATGAATGGCAAGCAAGAATGCAAAAGAATATAAACTGCTGCAGGAATGCATCTCCACGAGACAAGGGGACACGGGAAAGGCGAGAAAGGAAAGTAATTACGTTCTTTTTCTCTTTTTCTGTTTCTTGTAGTGTTCATACTCTCAATAAAACAGTTCTATGGGTTGAGTGTTGTCTATTTTTTATTTCTTATGCTTGTTGTTTCTACGAAAATATGTGAAAACTGACTTTGGAAAATCTTTACCGTGTGTTACTTTGTACCCGCGTCGTATCTTTGTCTCCGCGTTGGCGAGCCGGGTTTTACCGCGGCCGCCTTTGTTTTTTCTTTTGTTTGTTTTTCCGTTCCGACACGCGCGCCCATCTGGCTCTCTTCACCCCACGCCGCCCCCGCGAACCTCTTTCTCCGTGCGTTCATTACGGTCTTGCTTCCGCTGTGTGCTCCGTTTGGTTCTTGTTCTTGCGGTGGCCTCTCATTTTCAAATGGTCGCCATTGAACCTGTTTCCCGGAGGCAAAGTTCAAAAAAATGCTAAAGATAAGAAAACGAAACGAAAAAAGAGAAGGGCAGGAAGCAAGAGTGGAAAGAAGGGAGAGGAAGAATAGGAACGGTGTAAACAAGGTAAGGGGCTTAGCAGCGACAAGATGAAGCGGGATGGAAAACTGGGCGACATGGGGATCGAGGGAAAAATGGGAAAGAGTTTCATATGTTTCGCTTAGGAAAAGGGGGGGGGTGGTATTCGGGTCTCCGGTCCCAGGTTCTTCCAAGGCGGCCCCGCTGCTGTGGGAGCACCTGAAGGTGTTGTAGCTCCGCTACTTCATGGCGTGTTTAGTAGGGCGTTTCTCCCTCGGGAGTTCCGGCCGTCTACCTCGCTACCGTACCGGCCGCTGGCTCGCCCTGTCTAGCCCTGGGGCTTCTCCGGGCAGGCTATCGCGTCCTGCTCTGCCTTTTTCCCCCTCGTGGGAGTTGGGCGGCTGCGACATCCCGGTATAACAGAGTATGCTGGTCGGCCGCCTCCCTCGGGGGGCTTGACTGACTTCCACGCTGCCGCGTCTGGCTCGCCTGATTTAGCTCGGTGCTTTATCGGTGCAGGCTTACATGGGGGCTCTGCCCTTTCCCTAGGGGATTGGGCGGCTGCAGTCCGTCCGGTAGTGGTGATTGGCTATGTTGACGCCCGGGTTCTCTCGGGCCGATCCATCCTCGGATCGTCACCCGGCGCTCGTGGTTTTAGGATCCTCGGACCTCAGCGACCGCGCTGCTGTGGTTCCCATCTCGGGCTTGATTTGTCAGGCCCTGAGGTGGGTTCCTCGGCGCCCCGCTATGGGCCGCCGCGGGTGTCGGTTACGTTCACTGCTCCCCGCATGGTTAGCTCGCTAGTCACGCGGTATCAATCTGGCTCGTGCTCATGCTTCAACCAGCCTTCACGGGCTAGGAGAGCCGTGCGGCGCTTCGCTAGGTTGGCCCCGCTCACGCGGGGTACCGTGCGCGGTTACTGGTGCGGGTTCGTCCGGCGCTAGTTTCCCGCTGCGGTTTTCAGCCGTTACGGCACACCCCGCTGGGCTTGCCTGCTAAGCCCCGCGGGGTTAAACTGGCTTGTGCTGCGTGCTTCACCGGGCCTTCACGGCCTAGGTGGGGCGCGCAGCGCTTCGCTAGGTTGACCCCCCGCTCACGCGGGGTTCCGTGTGCGGTTACTGGTGGGCGGTTCCGTCCAGCGCTAGTTCCCGCCTACGGTCCAGCTGCTTCGGCAATATACCCCGCATGGCTTAGCCTGCTAGCCCGCGTGGTTAATCTGGGCTCGTGGCTGCATGCCTCTCCAGGCCTTTCACGGGCTAGGTGGGGCGCGCGCGCTTCGCCAGGTTGGTCCCCCCTTACGCGGGGTACCGTGTGGCGTTTTACTGGTGCGGTTCGGCCAGCGCTTGTTCCAGCTACGGTTCCCGCCGTTACGGTGCACCCAGTTGGTGTTTTCCGTTCTCGGCGCCCTCGTGGGGTACCTTTCGGGGCTTACCTCCACGGGGACTCGGTGGCAGACTGGCAGCATGCCCTTTCAGGGCGCGCTGCCGTGGCCGTGCTTAGTCCTCTGTCGCTATAAGTCTCTCGCTGCGGGTTGTATAGCTCGTGGCTCCGGACTTTAGGGGTTGTTCTCCCCGCCTTCGGGCGTAGAGTACTACTCCCTTTATAGCGTCTCACCTCCTCGGAGGTGGTTGGCTTGGGTTGATTGGATACCTTCCAATCCTTATCCGCGTCTCCTCCCCGTATGGTACGCGGCATGGTGGCCGTTTATAACCGCCGTCATCGGCGTTGATTTTCCGGGTGGCCGTTTAACCGCCGTTGTGCGTGGATTTCCGGGCTTAAACCACAGCATCTGGGTCTCCATCTTACGGGGGCTGTTGCCTCGAGGTTTGTTTGTCCACCTTCCCTGATGTTGACTTTCAACTCTCTCGGCGCCGCGACCTGTCTCCCTTGTGGGATGTCGCGCCGCCTGGCTCTCGGGCATCCCTTCAGGATGCCGTAGGTCTCAGTGGTTCTCTTGGGTCTATCAAGTCTGCTCTTTGGCGGGGCTCCCTACGGGCGGCCTAGCTCGTGGCTTCACTCCTGGCTGGCAATGGTCGCCTGCCTTGGCGTTAAAAGCCCTCTCAGCTTGTGTAGTCCCTGGGTTACCGCGTCCATTCTGTGACGTTGCTCTAGCTTCGTTGCTCTAGCTTCTGCCCTGCCTGTGGTGGGCCTAGCACGCCTCGGCCTGGGCATGGTGCGCATCCTGCCGTGCTTAGCTTGCAGCTTCGTCTGAGATGCAGACCCTTAGCCTTTAATGCACTCGGCTCCCGGCCTCCACGGGCTTTCAGCTCTGGTCGCCGGCGCTTCCGTCGCTTGGCCTTCGTTGGCGTCTGACTTTGCTGTCCCGGTAGCCTGCTCCTTCGTGGTGCTAGTCCCGGGCCCGCTCCGTGTGCACCATAGGGGACTTGAGGCATCTGGTCTGTGCCAGTTAGGCGCTGGGCCACTAGGCCTTAGCTGCCTGGCTTCTTAGGCTCGCTATATATAGGCTTTAGCCTTACTGCTACCTAGCCTGGTCCGCGGTCTCCTCGGGAGCTTGGACTCTAGCTATGATACAGCTTCGCTGCTCCTCTCTTTGGGATCAGCGGGGCCAGCGCCGCTTCCGATGTGGGCCTAGTGACATTTTTGCCGTCTGGCGTTAGTCCTCTGTTCCCCCTTGGGTCTAGACCGTGTTTCTAGCCTTGGCTTGATACGTTCTTTGGTCCCTTTAGCCTCTGGCTTCCGCGGAGGTCGTTGCCTTATATCCTCGGCGGTTCTTTTGCCTATCGCTTTGGCCTAGCTTGGGCTTTCTCGTCTAGCTTTGCTTCTCGACTTAGAACCCTTTATCCTCCATCGGGGAAGCTGGCCCTGGTTCTTCCCTCGCAGCTTGCCTGGGCCCTGCGGGCCTGGCCTAGGGCTAATGCCCTGCTGCTTGGTGGATTACCTTGGCCCCCTTCGGGTTTATGAGGCCTATGCTATGTGGTCCTTCCGTGGCCCCCCAGGGGCTTCACTGGCCGGCTCAGCCCTGGGTAGGGGCTCTATGTCCTTCTCCCCTTGGCCCTTACACCCCGTATGGGGAATTTGATCGTTGCGCCTTGGCTTTTCTTCCTTGCCCTTTGTCCTCACTTCTGTGCGGGCGCGGACCTCGGCCTACATGCCGGCTGGTGCCCTCGGGGCCTAGCCTGCTCTTGCCGGTCTCGGCTTGGTGGGAGGTTATTCAGTCTTGCGTTGGATTTTTTTTTTGCTTCGGGTTCCTCATTGGGGCTTGGCTCACACCCAGGTGATGCCCTCGCCCCTCTGGGCTCTGTTCGTCCTGTGCGCTGGTCGTTTTTGCTCTGCTGCCTAACCTTACCCGCGCTCCCGGCCTAACTCCCTAGCCCTTGAGGTCTTTCGACTTCGCCTGGACTCCGCTTCTTGTTGGGTCGGGTGATCTTAGACCGTGGATCCCTTCTCCGTTTGTTCGGGAGTTAGGGCTGGCTTTGACAGTTTCTCCGCACATTCCTTTGCTCCAGCTGAACTACCCTGGTCCCCGCTTCTCCTCGGGGGGCCTGGACACGGGTTTTGGTCGGCTCGACGATGCCCCTCTTTGGGGCTCGTCATACGGGCTTAGCGTCGGGCCTTGTTCCGGCCTAGCGTTGGGGCTCGTCCGGGCCTAGCGTTGGGCTCGTCCGGGCCTAGCTTTGGGGCTCGTCCGGGCCTAGCGCGGTTCCCCGGCTTCCAGGCCCGGGGTGTGCTCCGATTCTTCGGGGTCTGTCTTTAGGGGGTTTGCCCCCTCCTCTCCAGCGGTGTTCAGGCTTCCGTTGTTCGATCTTTCACTGCGGGTTTTTCTTTGCCAGCTTCTGTCTCAACTGTGCGTGCCTAGTGGATTCCCCTCGACGGGGTACTCCCTTGTTTGGTGGGTTCTCCTAACGCCCGCCCTCATGGCGGCTTTCTCAGTTGTTCCTGCAGTCGGCTTGTCTTGTCTTTCCGCCGTGTGCGACTGGATGTTGTGCTTTTCCCCTTAGTACCCTCGGGGGTCCTGGGGACAGTTCGGTTGCTCTGGTCTCCCCTGTCTTTACGACCTGGGATCTCTTGACATGATGGTCTGCCCACTTCCGACTGGGGATTTGTACCCCTCTTTGAGTCTGTGGACTTGATCTTTTTTAGTCGGTTTGGGGCTTCCCGCTCCGGGCGGAATGTCCCTGGGGCGTAATCCCCGTTGTGAGTCATTCTTCCATGGCTGGCGTCTCGAGTTTGGTTGTCGAGTTTATTCTCCCTTTTTCCTCGAGCCGTTGGTGATCCGTATTCGGTATCTCGCCCGGTCGGGTAGCACCTCCCGGTGGGCTCTCTTCACTCTTCTCCTCGGGAGATTTTGTTTCGAAGCCACTTGTGCTGTCCACAGGGCCCTCTTGGTGCATCCTTTTGCCCGTAGCCGTGTTTTGGCTAAGTTGGGCTACTTGTTTGCCTCCTCGTTACCGTTTTGTCGTTTGGTCCCGAAGTTCCGCTTGTTAGGTTCATTCTGTCCTTCTACGACTTTGTCACCTGCTCGCTGCTGACAGTCACTCACTGGTTTGGGCTTCTGCGCGGGTTTTCCCCGAGCAGTAGTGAGCCTCGCTCGGGTCGCCTCTCGGGCTCGACTCGTGTTTCTGCCGAGCTAGCCTCTGGGTTCCCCCCTCTGGTAGACTTCTCGGGGTTTACCCACTTTGTCTACTTTTTGGGCCAGGTTGGACTCTGGCCCGATCTTGTAGGGAGTGCCTAGTTTTATTATTATCTAGCATTTGACTGCTCTGCGGTTGCCGGGTGCTGGTGCCGCGGCTCCCGGTTTTGCGGAGGTCTTCCTCGTTCTTTCCTCGGTGTTTCTGTCTACTTCCGAGTCTAGGCCGGAAGCGTCCCTCTCCTGGCTGGAACAGCCTGAGGTGGGATTTTTCGCTTTATTTTGAGGCTTTGTGTAGCTGTCCTCCAAGGGTAAGGGGGGGGAATGAAGATAAACATAAACAAAAAGAACAGTAAGAAAGGAGAAGAAAAAGTCCCTGAATGGGCCTCCTTCCTTTTGTGTTTTCTTCTTTGGTCGTCTAGCTCAGCTCCCACTTTAAGGGTTTGTTTGGTCGTCCTTCGGTGATGTTGGTTCGTTCCATTGACTCCCTGTAAGGCGTCTGTTCCTGACCCGAAGCTGCTCCCTCTTGGATCTGAGTTTTGTCGGCGAGTGTCTGGCGTAGCCCCCATTTTCCTTTGGGTGCGGCGTCGCTCGAGTCCTCGCCTTTATTACTCCTTTCGGGTCCCCTTTCCCGGCTAATTAGCTCGGAGAATTTCTTTTCCTTGTATTTCTCGTCCCGGGTCAGGTTTGACTTAATCTCTGCTTCATTCAAGTCCTCTCAACCTTTATCTCCCCGGGTCTCCCCCCGTTGGGTTCATCTGTGGTGTTCTGTTCGGTCCCCTCTCTAGGGGGCCGCTCCATTGGGTTTTTTGGATCTGCCTTTGCCGAGGAGTGCTTCTGGCCCTTTTTCTAGGCCTACGTCGCATTCCACTCTCCTTCAGAGTTCTTCCTTTCTCCTATTCCCTTAGGCTGGTTTTTTTTCTGCGGATCTCGGCTCTGGCTCTTCTCCAAACACTTTGGCTAGGTCATTTAAACACATTAAAAAGTCGAAGGTCCTTTTACTCACCCCTGGTGTACTCCACTGTCTAGGTGAGTTATGGCTTCCTGACTTTTGGAATCTAGATTTCCATATGTGTGTGTGCTCTGGCGTTTTTGAATCAGCCTGTGACTGCATCCTATCGCCCTCTCTCTGAGATATCATGTTCCACCTCGACTGAGTGTGCTAGTTTGTGTTTTGAATTGAAATATTCATTCAACGGGGTTAATGCATAGTTTCCGTCAATTGGTGTAAAGGAAACAGTCAGTGTAATGATTTATTCAAAAACACATTATTTTTTATAAATCATCTAACCTGAAGCCTGATTTCCATTTCCCAATGTTGACTTCCCTCTCCAGGCCCGCCCCCACAGCATGATTGGGATGTGTGCGTGCCGTGTGGGATATGGGCCCAACGAATTTGGAAGTGGATGGTCGACAGGGTGGTGACCTGGGGTCACTGGTCGAGTCATTCTCTTTTTTAGGGTGCTAAATGGTATTTTGGAGGCATTTTCACTTCTCAGAAGGAAAATGCATATGTTTCAGTCAACATTGGAAAGGAAATCAGCTTCAGTTAGATGATTTATAAAACATATGTTTTTTGAATAATTTTTCCTCAATCTGAAAAACTGAACGTCTTCAAAATTGTTGGAAATTAGTCCCCCAATTTTCCTCATCTTAAAACCAAATTTTCTAAAAATGTGGAGGAACTTAGTTACAATTTCCTCAAAGTGAGTCATTTCTTTCCAAATTGAGCTAAAGGGATCACCATTTCTTTGGAAAAATGGACCATTTGTGTTCAATTTGGCCCAAAATCTGCATCTCTGGTGTAGCTATGGGTCCCATTTAGCAAAATTGGTAGAGATATGGAATCCTCTTCGCCTCTCTAGGCCACTAGCATGGGGTCACAAAGCAACTTGAGACCCCCTATTACTTTCTTGCGGCCCGCTGTAGTCGTGGATTCAACAAATGCGGCCCCTGCGTCAAAAAGGTTGACCCCCTGCCGTTATTGGCTGCATATATTGTATACTATAATTCCCTTAAAATCCACAATGTTAACTGAAATTGAATAGAAGTGTCCCTAAAATTACAGCTGCTATCAAAAATTATACAAAACTATAGATTCTGTG
>JAMKCH010012632.1:0-51628 GCA_023653785.1 Ophioderma brevispina
TGTCATCAGTGGATGTAACATGGTATAATGCGATGATATCCCGTTTCATACTGGCAATGTTCCCTTTGTTGCCTCTAATGGCCAGGCCAAAATAGTTCTGCAATGTGTCTATGCTGGTTTTGGATAGCCTCCCTTTACCGCCATAGTTTTACCATCACTTAGTTTATTTCTGCCGCATTTTGTTTTAAATTACGCAATCTTGTGCCTCAACGTTTTTGTATATGCCCAATGCATTCCTTTTTGACGATTTTTTTGTCTTTGTATGGTTTCTGTTCTTGTACCAATGCAATGAGAATCAATTATCGTCCGGTATTGACAGGTTATTGCATGTCATTGATTCTCGGACAGGTTAGGGTTAACTAGCTGCTAAATGTTTGGGCTAACATGTTTGGTTTGGAAGTAATTTTCATAAAGTGACCCATTTTGGTTGACCACTAAATTCTACACGGTATGCTATGGGGTTTACAAATTCGCATTTTTAGCTCTCACATCAGAACGGTTTCAAATATTTAAGTGTTTAATTGAATCTTTACAGTTGGGGTATTGGGGCCAAGGCTATTTAATCAAGATGGAAACTTTTTACAATTGGGTCATCCCCTTTAAAGAATTTCCACATTTCCAAACAGTATTGAAATTAATAAAAGTTGAAACAACTCAACCAGTAACACTACTGTAACTTGTTGGCTGAGGCTATCAACAATCGTGTCATTGATGGTTTTCCAGTAAGTGGTTACTGCAGGGACTGCGTAGTGACTGTGTATCCTTGTGTATGTTCTCTGTGTTGGAGGCTGCAAGTTTATGGCCTTCAGAAGTACTGCCACCTTGGAGTAGTTGTTGCCAGTCAGCAGTACTGCTGTACAAAGGGTGAAGTCTCCAACATGTTGTCCAAATTTAAATCTTGGTTGGGAACACCAGCGCTTGTTGATGTGTCCATGTTGCTCACAAACCTAAAAAGAATAGCGTGTATTAGTCAAGATGTCCATCTGAAAACAAATTTGAATTTAATCTTCACAATATCTTTTTCTGCTTTTCTATATCTGTGAGATACACCGATTCAGGGGTGTCACCCTTGCATCCTCGAGCAGTCTGAAATAAATGGTGCAAAATAACCCTTATTCTGAAATAAAGGGTCCAAAGTAACCCTGTGCGGTTATAGGATCAGAACTAGAAGGTGCTTACAATTCCACTTCAAACTCTAACAAATCATTCATCTTAACCCTATGATTTCCACAACCACCAACCTGTGTTGTAATTCCCTCCTTGCCCACAAACACAAACTCAATCACCGTCTCATTTCCCCCCTGAGCTGAATGTCACTTTCCTTTTGTCCTCTTCCTAAATTATGTATTCGCTACACACAACTCTTTTTCATTACAAAACTCCAACAACATCCTTCTAGATTGCTCTCCCCAAACCAGTTCCCTACATGCACACCTTCAAAACTGCCAATCTCTTTTCCCACATGCTCATCCAAATCACCAACCCACAGGACCAATCCACCCACACTTAGCACATCCCATATACATACATCTCATCATAAAAATGCTCCGTCTCTTTGCACTTCTACCACAATGCGGGGCATAGCCACATATCAACCTCACTACCTCCTCAAAACCATTATGACTGTCATCACCCTATCATTCCTTCTCACCTCCACAACATTTTCACACAAATCCTCCTTCAAGACTCCCACACCACCATTTCATTATTTCCTACCTACCCACAACGTATACCTTTTTCCTTCCCTCCCTATCATCTTAACCCCATCCCTCTCCACCTCACCTCCTGGACACAGCACACATCCAACCTCCTCTTTCTCAACTCCTCACACATCTTCGCTCCTTTCCCCTCAAACTTTACACATTCCAGCTCCCTATCCTCATCCAAGCCGCTCATCATGCTCCACACTGACACGATGCCAGCGACGCCTGCTTGGCCCAGGGCGATTCCTTGCACCATTCTTTTTTCATAAGCAAGTAATGCATCTGGTCAATTATCTTTTGTTAAAATAAATCCTCACACAGCAGTATTGCTGTGAATGTGAGGTGAATCCGGCCACTCCTTTAGCGGGGACAAAACCTGATTTTAAAACTTTGGTGTTACTATACTCTGTGTACATACGGGCCATTGTGTCAGATTATTTACATTCCATTCAAGCATTTGGATGCAAATGAGAAAAAGGCCAGGGTTAAATAGCTCACCACACACATACAGATGGATGGACTCAATTTATCAGTGAGGACAATATGGACAACACACGTTTGATTTCAGCAAAACTCTTACCCATTTCAAGTACATGGCTGTTCCAACTTGCTTAGTGTCCAATTTTATGTTGCTTTTGCAATTCCCAACCTTGCAAACAGTTGGGACTTCAACTCGGCAAGGTCAACTAAGCAAGTCTTGAAGGAAATGCATGTTGCCTCTTCTGTGACGTCCTCCTTCGTTGATACTGTCTTTATATGATCAACTGTACTGTCTTCAAATGTTGGCGTCTCTTCATGATCTTGCTTCTCTTGAACTGCCTTCTCCTCCTCCTCGATTTCTACTTCAGGAAAATAGAAGTACTCCTTGTTTTCTTCATTTGGTCTGCAAAATTTAACATTTCTAAATATATACTTTGCTGCATACAAATGGCCAATAATCAGATTCGGTGACATGAGTTATCAAGAGAGGGACTTTGTTAACATATAAATGATGAAGCACTTTTACAGCCATTCTTTTAGGTCAGTAACCATCTCAGGCTGATGTTTTACAAATGTAAGCTGTACATGGATGAATTTTCAAGTTACCACAACCTAATTTATACTACACCCATTGACCTCTTTAACATATTTTGCATTTTCATTGAATGTTGAATGATTACAACATGTTGTTAACCCTTTTCCAAATTAAATGTATACTTAGATTACAAAAAGTCACAATGTATTTGCCAAAAATTATAAGACTGACCTACTTTGGTTCAAATCCTATATGGTTGGCAAAATCCTGTTCCAAGAACAGCTCTTCTTCTGTATCGGTGGAGTTGGGTGACATTGGAAAGTAGGATGTGTCCTCTGGGCCTATCCAAATGGTGGTTTCACTACTATAACTCCCAGAGTCAGAGATGCTCTCATAACTTGAGCCCGATTCATGAGATATTGACGCAGCCCCATAACGAAGAGTTTCCTCCAAGAAATCGTTCACTTCAGGGAGATGGACGTCTCTGTAATCACAAGCAATAACATCACTGAAAATAAGTGCGAGGGTTCCAAATATGCATATGCACATGATGACATTTAAGATGTCTATAGCATATGAGATCCAAATTTGATAGGAACTTGTTTAGTGGATAAACAAGTCACAGAGGCAAATAGTGACAATTTTTTTGAACTAGAGGCAATTCTGGTTGTTTGATTTGCTGTTTATTGCTGGCCAGACATGCACTTAGTGCAAAGAAAAAAGCCATTTTTTATAAGTGCCTGCCTGATGTTTATATAATATTGGATGGCTGAGGTTGATAACAGAAAATATCGCCCGAGCCTAGATCAAATATCAGGTGAGTCGAAGACGAGCCTGATATTTTCTATTATCAACCAAAAAAGTCATCCAATATTATTATTATTATGCAAGAAGAAGCTGACTTGCCGAAAATAGTTTTAAAATGGCTTCAAAACTAATAAAAGGAGAGTATTTGCTTGACGAGTTGCCCAATATTTTTGCGTATTGTGCAGTGTTGGGCGGTACGCGCTACTCGCACTGCAGTATTGGACACCAGATGCATAATAATTGCCTGTGTCGTGCACAGATATGGGGGAGGCAGGACTTCCAAAAAGCAGATCTTTTTATGTAAAAGTGGATCTCACTCTGCCAAGCCCTAACCCCCACCCATAATTTTATAACCGATACATGTAAATCCAGAACTCCACCATAGATGGTAGACAGTAGTGCAACCATACATTTTAATTTGGGAGGAAGGCAAGGGGAACAATATAAATTGGGGCTGTAATCGATTTTCTTGATCAATTTATTACTTTTCCTGATGTAATTTGAGGGCAGGGTGTCTATTTTTACAGAAATTCAGAATTTTTCCCCCTCTTTGCCACATTTTATACAAATTCTTCCCCAAATTTTTAACATTGGTTCCATACACCTGAGTATCGAATTATTCCCCAAATGACCATAGAGAAAAAACAAATTCCTCCATCTAAGTGATGAATAACAGAAAAATAAGACAAAACATCCCAAAAACATTGCAAATAAAACAGCCCATACAGGAAATTGTTGACAAGCATAGTTGATATCAGTAATACAGATCACTGGAACACAAGAAACTTACATGATATCTGAAGATGTTGAACATTTCCTACAAGAAACAACCAATTTATTGTACCAGTTTAGTATAAAGCATTACTTATACCAAGGTGCTATTAGAATATATTTGTATTTGGTGAGTCAAGCAGACTTTTAATTTACTGTGCAATACACTTTACTCGTATTGTTTGCAATTTTCCTGGATTTGCAAATGTACAAACACTCGATATTACCGTACTCATGAAGACAAAAGTTCATGTTCACCCAAATGTTAAAGGGGCATTTCGTGATCCACAACCTCGTCCCCCCGACTTAGCTAACAAAAGTCGAAATTTTTATATCATCTGAACCGTAAGCTTTAGTAATCCATGTGTACGAAATCTTAAGTGCAAATTCGGTTGTTTCTGTGAGAAAATCGCAATTTTGTATTTTCTGTCCGTAAACGGACAGAAATTACAGTACAGCGGCGTATGGGACCGTAGGAAACAACCATTTGCTCATAACACAAAACCGCAAGATCTGGATCAACTCAAATTTTGTGAATAAGCTTTTCTCAAGGATATCTAGTAAACCAGGAATAAAACACAACTTGCCGGAATCACAAAATGCACCTTAAATATTTAACTATAGTGCTTCCATCTTCCTCGAGTCAGTGACGTCAGTGTGTAATGCATCATTCGCAGCATAAAATCGCAAGCGTTGATTCAAAGCGCTGACCTACGCACGAAAATATACACGCAAAACAACTGTCTGAACGCGTTGATGTCACTGACTCGAGGAAGATAGATGGATTATATATAGCATAGGGCTACTAATTTATATTTTGGTAAAGTCACATTTGAAAATATTTCATTCAAACATGTATTTTACAATGTAATTCAGGAGTTGAGGACACATTTCAATGTTTTGCAGACTTTCCAATAGCCATCAAGTAATCAGCAACATATTGTAATACATGTATCTTTCCTCAGTTAGTACGAGTAAATAGATAAAAAAAGGAATAATTACTACTAGAAATCCTTAAAAGTTGTGTACAATGTTTGATATTTGCCAGGAATTTTAGTAGAAGCCCTTAACTTGGACATGTTAGAAGTACCAAAAAATATTGGAGGAGTTCCAATAAAAGGTCAACAGCCCAATGGATAATAGCCTCATCCCCAGAACCCTAGATATTACGGAAATGTTCCAACAATTGGGATCTCAAAAATAAAGTCTACTATTTTTCATTTACTCTGTGAAATGTGTGGACTTGAAGATGTTTGGTTTAGATGTTATCAGCGAAAGTGACCCATTCTGGTCAAACAATAGTAATTCAACAGTATTCTATGGGCTATTAAATTCATGTTTTTAGCTATCATATTTGGATTGAAACAGCCAAGCAGCAAGGGTTTTGGGGTCAGGGCCATTCTATCAATATGAAACTTTATATAATCGAAATGGGCCATCTCTCTTTAAAGGGATTAGCAGCGATTTGCTAATCCGAAAAATTGAAAAAAATAATCAAAATTCATATTTTTATATTTTTGTTACTGGCATGGATATGCGAACATAACCTGCAAGTGGTTGGCTTGAAATCCGTGTATTAAGACAAGGCAGTACTTTTTATCTGATTCTGTAATTTCTATACGTGCGTATCAAAATTCCGACTTGAGATAAAAAATATCTTTCCCGGAGAATATCACAGATTTTGTGCGCCATGATCAATACAGTTTGACCTCAAACACAAACATTATTGATCTTTGTTTATTCTGTACTGGTGTAAATCCCAATCAGCTGTTTAGTGCAGATTTTGAGACGCCGTCGCTGCATGTCTATTTGGGGGAGACGGTATGACAAATTTCCTCAAATACTTCATTTTTTTCACTATTTGGTAGTTTGTTTCTACATTAAAGCAGTTATGTCATTGTACACACTTATCCCTGATTTATAAGTTAAAAAAATGCATTTCCACATTTTTTCGATTCTCTCGCATTATCGCTGCTAATCCCTTTAAAGGGGATCACCCGATTTAAGTATAAGTTTTTCATCTTGATAGAATGGCAAATCACCCCAAAACCCCCATCTGTAATGTTGCTCGACCAAAATGGGCCATATTTGCGCTTATAACATCCAAAACAAACATCCTTTAGCCCTAAGATTTCACATAGTAAATTAGAAAAATAGTACTTCTGATACCAAAATTTTGACCACTTCTAGTATTAAAATCTGGGGTCAATGGGGACGAGGCTATTAGCAATCGGACTATTGACCTTTAAGAGGTACGGTACATTTTAACATAGTCCTATACAGGAATGGTTTCATGAAATAACAAGTTAACTGACAGAAACATCCTAAGGATGCAGATATTCAAAAGCAGTTTGACTGTTATAAGATTTCATGAATACATTCAATGAAAAATAAACAAAAGAAAAACAAAAAAATACCAACAAAAAACTTACCAGCGTGGCACTAATGGGGTTTCAGTGACCATGGACCTGTTTAAATAAAAAAAATACTAAAATAGATTAAGAAAGTAGTCAATCAATATCGTGCTGATAAAGACAATGTAAAAGTTTGTCACACACCCCTCTGGCAAGTATGACCTAACACTATCAATTAAGAGACAAAATGGGCATGTTGAATTTGGAAAAAAATGACTGATAGTGGCTTTAAGTATACCTCCTTGCTCATGATCATATAAATTTAAAATTATATCATGTACTTAGATTGAGTTCCAAGCCACCTAGGAGATTAACCCCATATTATAGCCAGTAGTCCGAGGTTGTTCTGGGGTTGTGATCGTGTACGACCCGGGCTGCGCCCGGGCTACGTGTTCGAGCTATTTAGCCCATGTAGCCAGGAACACACAATTGGTACTCACCGGTAGGGACTGCAACAAAAACATCTTTCAGAAGGATCTTCTTGATTGTTTGCATCTGAAAAGGCCTCAGATCAATGCCAAAAGTGGCCTTGATATAGGCATTAATGTCAGTTTCCATGCCGGTTTGTTTACAAACACAAAACTCATTTATTTACCGGTTGCATGCAGATGACATGTACAATTTTTGTTCATCTATCATGCTAATTTCATCGTCATTATTATTCATGAGGAGACGTCCCTACTGCGTATGATTTTTGCCTTAAAATCTGAGGCAAAAATGCTCCCCGGTTTCAATCCCATATTTTCTCAGTCCCTGTGAGCCGGCCGTAAAGAATTGTGGGTAATAAAAGGGTGCCGCGAACTGAGGACTAGGGACTCGGTCTAGGTACTGCACAGAGGTCATTAGATTTCAAATACCTTGAGCTTTGGCCTGTCAACTCATACCATCCAAGGCATATATCCTTCTATTGTCCAGAAGGGTCAGGATATTCATCTCGAATTCTCCAAATACAGCAGCTAGGTTCTGGTCTGTGCACTCTTTGTCCATGCCTTCCATGCTGCCAGAGAGTATGCTGCTGGTGTGCAGCAAATCGAAAGCTTTTGTTCTTCAATCACACATCATCCTGACCAATATTTCTTATACCAAGTAAGTCACCTCAGTAAAGTATGCTGAGGTGCAGAACATCCTGGTCCAGGCAAAGAGCTTGAATCTCCTGTAAGAAACAATGAAATTGAATTGTGATTAACCTTAATTAAAGCAGAACCAAACATACTCTGTCAAAATCGAACTAATTTGGCACTAAAGCAATCTTGAGTATTTTTGTAGATAACAGAATAAGTATGCAATCCACTGCATGAGACAACTTAGTAAGTTTGACAAAAAAAGAAAAATTCCAAGTGCAGGACAAATGTGCAAGCTATGCTCTGATGGGGAGGGCCAATTCCCCCTCCCTCATTCCCCTCTGCCTCCAAGGTGCCAGAGAAGAACATACTTTTGACCAGTTGTTTTAATCTTTTTATTTTATGCTGAAACCTGGAATAAAGGGACAGGAGGAGATGTTTTTTTAGGATACAGAATTTTCCCGCATTTGCACTTGATTCTCTACCGGAATGTTTCAACGGTTGAATTGGAACAAATAAGTAAAAGAGAAAACCAAAAACTAAATGAAATTGAACTTGCCTGCTATCATAACCATCCCCATAGAAAAGCATGGATTGATTTTCATTGAATTTCCCAATGCTACATGTATTTTTTGGCAATTGTAAATTGTTATAAGACAAGGAGCAGTGGCGTAGCCAGTGGGGGAGGGGCCGGGGGGGCAAGCTTCCCCCCCACACAAAAAAATCGGGAAGGGGAGCCAAAAAATGGGAAGGAAAAAAGGAGAAGGAAGAGGGAAAGAGAAGAAGAAAGGGGAAAAAGAGGGAAAGGGGAAAAAGAGGGAAAGGGGAAAAAGAGGGAAGAAGAGAAAGGGAAGGTTGAAGTTTACCCCGGCTGGTACCCCCCTTCAAAATTTTGAACCGACTGAAAAAAAATATGGGTCTACCTGTGAGCGCAGCGAGCCGGAAAAATTGGCGCCTGAAAATCGGGAAGCTCAGGTCTGGTTACGCCCCTGACAAGGAGCAGCACTTTACACCTATTTTATTTTTCAATAAAGAATGCCTTGAAGTTGATTTTCAATGGTGAATGTTAATGCTGAGACGAGTAACATAAAAATGGTACTTGGGCTTTTTTTTAATTCTCCGTTCCACCTCAGTACAAGATGTCCAATATGAATATGGCTCTTCACTGTTCTTCTGTGCTATTAAGTTTCCAATAAGTTCAAAAGGGTATGACCTTTTGTTTTTGCCTTGATATACTGTAGCATTTTTGCAAGGCATGAATCATGTGGCCAAAGATGTAAAATACTACCTATTTGCCATTGTTTCAGACAGTGTTTGCATCTTTTTTTCAACCAACTGAAACAGCTGAATTTGGCACTTGTAATAATTATACTAAAGGGCTGATGTACATGCCTTCTACATTTATATCTAAGGAAAATATGTATGCCACGTTAAAAAAAATATACTGATTTCCCACCAAGATGCAAAATTCCTCACTACGGTACTTGAGATTCCTAATGTCCCCATTTTTCAAAGCCTGAATATAACATGGAGTTATTAGAAAGCACGCTTTTTATCTCTGGTCTTAATGACATGTTCACAAAATCCTGATGTAGACAATTCTTATTTCATATGGGACATTAGTACACTTTACTCTGCTTTTTTGAGGTGGGCACATGAACCGTCACATTGTCGTCGGAATCAATGGATTGCCATTCATTTTCTGGTCTGTGTATTATCTTGTCATCATCAGACCAATTTTCTTCTCATAAAATATGCGATACTATATGAAACTACTATGCAGCTTGAGTTGCAGAAGAAATAGATTTCAAATACCTTGAGCTTTGGCCTGTCCACTCATATTACCTCCCAATGCCTAAATCCTACAATTGTCCAAAAGGGTCAGGATATTCATCTCTAATTCTCCAAATACAGCAGCTAGGTTCTGGTCTGTATACTCCATGGCCAAATCTACCATGCTGCCAGAGAGTATGCTACTGGTATGCAGCAAATCTGAAGCTTTTGTTTTTCAATCGGACGTCATCCAGGCCAATGTTTCATATACCAAGAAAGTCGCCCCGGTAAAATATGCTGAGGTGCAGGACATGTTGGTCCAGACGGAGCTTGCATCTCCTGTAGGAAACAATGAGATTGAATTGTGATTAACCTTAATCAATTAGAGTAGCACCAAACATACTCTGTCGAAATTGTACTAAAAGAGTGTGAAGTTAAGTTCATCTTAAAGAAAATGGGACCGACCGACCCTAATATTTTTCTTCCGTTGCCATCCTTTGAAACAACATGCATGACGTGCAGCTTCTTCACATTGGAGGTGACTTTTGTTTGGTCCTTTTATCATTTTCATTTTTTACCATACACAATGCATAGCCTTTTATTAGGCCTCCCTGCTAGACTGATAAAAGTGTAGCCAGATGTATTATAATGTTCAGCATAATGCACGAGTCATGACAAATCATGCTACTTTAAATTTTAATAGCCTAGCTGCCAAATTCATAGCCTAGGCCCTAGGTCATAGGGTGGTAACACAATACAAAATTAATTCCCGAGACTGAGCTGAGATTATCTGAATCTTAATCATATCAAGGCGGTAGATAGTTAAAGCCACTATCACCGATTTTTTCACAATGTAAACAAATCGTGCCCCCTATTTTTCATCAAAGTCCATTTTTTGCACTGTTGTATTGGAAATTGTTGTAGTAAAGACACCTGTAAGTGGCTAAGCACAACACGCCGTATTTGTCAAGATATTATGATTTTTAATAATAATAGCAGAGATTTATATAGCGCCTTATGCTATTGGCCTCTAAATGCTTTCACAAATGCCCGCTGATCACTGTGGCCCCCCAACCATACCATTAAACCATTTAGACATCATTTCAAGGGAGCCAGCAGATCGGGATCAGCGCTTCCCCCTTATCAGCAAACATAGAGATAACCATCGCAGCCGGGACCAGCTTCCCAAATATCGCAGGGGTAAATCGGAGGACACAACTAAGCGGTTAATTCTTGTCCAGGGAAAGGAAATTACAAGACAGCATGAATCGCGCCAGGGCTCGAATGCACGCATCTATACGCATGGAATTGAGCATTACACGTGGAGGCGATGCGCTTACCCGATGAGGAGCATCTTGTCCGCCTTTTGATTGCGTTTGTTTATTAATGAAAGTCGGGATCCAACTTTTTTAAGGCCCAGAAAACTAGTTCGTAAATGGATCTTCAAGACCGATTTGAAATGCTAAATGCCTGTTTTTCACAAAGTAAAGTAATATTGTCATGAAGGGGTTGAGGTGACCAAACACTAGCAATTAAGAGACAAAATGGGCATTTTGGAATTTGGAAAAAAATGACTAATACCCCCTTGCTCTTGATCATATAAATGAAACATTATTCTGTATATCATGCTACTTAGATTGAGTCCAAGCCACCTAGGGATGTAACACCATATAAGCAGTAGTCAAGGTTGCTCTGGGGTTGTGATCGTGTACGACCCGGCTGCACCCGGGCTACGTGTGCGAGCTATTTATAACCATGTATATCTAATACATGAAGTATATAATAAATGAAGTGTAATGTGGAAGAGTAATGGAGAATAGCCTAAGTAATGGACTGTCAAGGGTCCAGATCTATGTCTAGTGTTTTATCGATTGATATAATCTGACTTTTATAATTAAGTTAAAAGAATGAGATTTTTTGAGTTTTTGAACATTAGGTGGAATGGTGTGCCATGTTAACGCCAAGGTAAGATATAGATTTAACAATAAATTCAAGTTTATAGTAGATAATTAAAGTCGAATGACGCATGTCTCGTGTAGGATAATGTGTTGTGGTTTTCAGCATTTGTGACAAACATGTTGTCAAAGGGAGGGTAACAGATTATTGCTGCTCTCAGTGCACGCTCTTGAAGAATATGCCATTTTTCCATTCAAGAATGCATGCACTTGTCCATGACAGTGATACCATATGTAATTGTGTGAGAGAAACCGTGTGTTATAGAGACTAAAGAAGTGCAGTTTCAGGAGGAAAAGGTTTACTTGATATACATTCCAATACTACTAGAACATTCTTCCCTAATTCCTCAATGTGATTTTCCAGTAAGGTTTGGCCAATAGGACTCCTAAAAATTTCCAAAGCATTAACTTGATTTATTTTAGTATCACGATGAGAATTCAAATGTAGTAGTTTGTTGTTTTATTTTGAGTGCCAATAAAGCATGTATTAGTTTTTAAGATTTAGTGAAAATTATTTGACTTGAACCAGTGTGTAGTTTACTAATACCAGTATTCATTATTGTATGAGTTATTAAGATCAGATGTGATGTACATGTAAAGCAATGGATTCTGATTATAGTATAAAAGACAATTCGTTGAGCAGCATTTGGAATATCATTAACAGAAATGATAAATACAAGGGTCCTTAAATAGAGCCTTGGGGCATGCATACCGGTTTCGAATGATTGGTGGTAGATTTGCCGACCTATTGTAATCAACAAACTGCGTTCTGTTGGTGAGAAGATAATTTTTTAACCAATCCAAGACATACCTTGAAGCCATCAGAGTGATACATTTTAGCTAAGGGATGTCATGATCTATGGTGTCAATGCCTTGGAAAGAGTCCAAAAAATGCCCCCGCGTGGTTTGATATTATAGAAGCTTGAGTAAGTAATTTATGCCACAAGTTGGTTTTAACCATACTTGTGGAGTTGTTCGGACGGTATTCGAATTGGTTTTCAAAGTGTATAGTGTGATTGTGTATAAATGAATGATTACAATCATTTTAAAAACATTGTTTTTAAATTACTTAAATATTGTGAAAAACCACGTGTAGAAACTGAAATTGGTCTGTAGTGTATAAAATTGTCTTTACTATCTTTTTATGAATGGGAAATACCCTGGCTTTTTAAAGTTGATCAGGTACTATTCCTGTTGTTAGGACATGTTATAAATGATGGTTGGGGAATGCTTAATTCACTAGCAAGTTTTTTAATAATTAAGGCTGGTGCCATCAGACCTGGACTTTTTTTTAGCATTTAAATTATTGATAACTGTACTTACTTCATCATCTGTGATGGGAGTAAAGAACATGTGTACTATTCAAATTTGGATTAGATAGATATGTTGAAAGTTAGTATTAGTATTTGGAATTTGTTAACCCTGATTTGGGCCTATGTTATTGAAGACGTATTAAATGATTGGAATCTGGTTTAGGATATTTATAATTTGCTCATTTAAGCTAAATTCATTATTACAAGATATAGTCTGGTTTTTATTAATATTATATATTTTCCATGTGTTTTTAATTATTTGTCTTTTCATCGATTTACAAATATTGCTTTTCGCAGGGGGTCCTTAAGAGAGCTTATTAAACTTTGTTATTTAGTGTCTATATTTCGTTCTATTTTGTTGAAGTTATAGTCTTTTATTTCAAACATTGCCTCTTTAATGCTGTGATATTATTAGTTGAGAAGTCTCTCGTTACTTTGTAGTGTTTATTTTATTTGCAATCTAGTCGATTATCAGTTCAGTGAAGTTTTGGAAGATGGTTCAGCTATGTATAATAGTAAGATACCACTACTATTGTTAGTTCTATTGGTAAATATATATATTATCAATTAATGTTAGCACTTTTATAAGTAATACGTGTTGGTCTAAGTATTAGGGGGTGGTAGCATGATATTGAGTAGATCATGTCAATGAATTACTAATAGGCCTTCATGATCTTTTGGATGTCACTATTGTGAAATCGCCCAGTAAATAAATTATTTAATTCTCACAAGAAATTTTATTTTATTTATATTTGATCAAAATGTTTATTAAATTCATTAATACTATGGTGATGATGTCTGTAAATTACACCAACAATTATATTTTTTGTCATAGATTTGTTTATTTCGATTTATAAAAACCGGCATTCACAAAGAACATTTTCTGAGCATAGATCGGTTTTCCTTTTATAATTACTATTATTTAGGACATAAGACCTACACCACCTATGTGAGAATCAATTCTATTTCCAGTTTCAAACTTCTAATTTTTAAGTTAAAATAACCAATGGATGTATCTGCTTTAATACCAAGGGTTTCAGCAACACCATAAGTGAAAAAAGTCATGTTTAATTACATTCAAATGATCTTTTTATGACATTTTTAGACTACTAAGAATATTTAAATTTAGTATTGAAAAATCAGGGTTGCTAAGATTAGATGTTGTTTAAATTCGTCATGTGTATAATATTACATATCATTAATATTCATTATTCAAAAACATTATCTTTTATGGTTTAGTCTATTAGGATTAAAATACAATTTACAAAACATACCATTTTTAATTGTTCTTGTGATAACATCAATGTTATTAGATTTATGCCTCATCATTTTGTATCATCAGCATTTCAGTGACTATTGATATTAGTTCAGTTAAGTGATTTTATTGACCTCACCAAACAAATAGGTATACAGTCAAATATACTAAAAGATACACACCTAGAAAATATAAAAGAGAACAAGTAAATTATCGAACCTTAAACTATAAACATCTAGGTTACTCCGTGCTTGGAATAAAGATGAGTTTACAAAAGTAAGAACAGGTTTATACTATCAAAATCGTGACACTCCGTATTTTTATAAATTAACATCGTCAGTCAGAATTATCAAAGTTCTCATACATATCAGTTAATTTTCAACACTATTCTACGCAAAGTATCATAAACTTGGCATTAATAATAAAGAAATCACCTCAATCTATGTAAAGTTAATATAGATGACAAATTCTTCATGAGGATCTATTAGGGATTAAATGACGCCCCCTTTCAATCATCAAAGAGGTGAGACTGAGTATTAGTCTACCTACATGTGAATTAAATGATCGTGATTTGAAACATATAGACACTAATTCTCACAATGAAAATTTGTTTGAAAAACCATAAGAACGAAGTTTCGGTGATGTTGACACAATAAAAATCCACAAATTAACTTCAGAAACTGGATTGAAGACTGAACAAGATATTAACATTGAAAAATGGTGCTTAGTTAATATGTTTGGTTTATCCCAAATATCTAATCTATCTATACTAGCAAGAATTTTCTTAATACCAGAAGACCATGGAAATAAACAGTATAATAATATTCTATTGTCCAAAAGAGCATCAATAGCTAGGGAATTATTCCCATGTAAACAATGATTATTTAAAGACCACCAATATTTAACAGATAAATTCATCCAAAAGAACATTGGGAAAGCAACCTAATTCACTTCTTACTGCATTGTTAGTGGTTCTTTTATTAACACCAATGTGATGTAGATTTATGGCTCATCATTTTGTTACATCACAATTTTCAGGGCTATTGATATTAAAGTTTTCAAGTTTCAGATTTATGTTTTATGAACAATCACCAACAAAATAGGTTAAAGTCCCAAGATTACAAAAGATACCACACATAGAAAATATAAAGAAGAACAAGTACATTATATAACTAAACATAACCATCTAGGTTACTACCGTTGGCTTGAAAAGGCGCTAGTTTTTAACAAAAGTCATAAACCAGGTTTTAAATACTATCCAAAATCTGTGACACTCATTATTTTTTTATAAATTTAACATTTTTGTTTGTTTTTATCTTGTAATTTTGTTTTTTTCAGTTTAAAATTTTCAACATTCTCTATACGCAAAGGAATCATAAACATGGGTCATTTAATATAATAACATGAAATTCATCCTCAATCATATTTAAAGTACATAGATGACAAATTCCTCTCATGAGGATCTAGTTTAGGTATAAAATGACGCCCCCTGTTTTTTCAAATCATCCAGAAAAGAGTGAGCACAAACTGAGTCCTTAGTTCTAACTGACTTTGAATCTAATGAGCGATGAAAACATAAGAACATAATTCTCTTTCCTCACAATGAAAATTTGTTTTGGAACAAACAATCGAAAACGCAGTTTTTAGTCAGGCTGAAATGTTTGACACATTAAAATCCAAACATTGAACTTCAATACGGATTGAAAGACTGAAAAGAATATTAACATGAAAATTGTGCTTAGTTTAATATGTTTTGTGGTTTAATCTCCCCAATAATCCCTAATCTATCTATACGCAAGAATTTTCCTTCTTAATACAGAAGACATGGAGAATAAACCAAGTATCACATAATATTCTATTGTCCCCAAAGAGCCTCCATATCTAGGATTTATTCCCATGTAAACAATGATTTATTTAAAAGACCCACCACATATTTTAACAGATAAAATTCAATCATAAAACGTAACATTGGAAAGCAACCTAAATCACTTCTTTACTTACTTCTTACTTTACTGCAAATTGTACGTGGTTTTTCTTTTATAAACACCAAGATTAATTTTAACCAACCCTTCACATTAGGAAGATTCACCAGGCAATTTATCACAAATAGATGTAATATTAAAATCATTAAATTCTTCTTTAAGCAATAAAGGGGGCCCATCCAAACCTCATAACCATAATTCAAAATGGGCTGAAATAGAGTAGTGAACAATTAAAAGAAAAGGCTACAAGCATAGATGAACTATACAAATAATCCTTTTTGAAAATACAACGCCCTTATGGCCCGTTATCATTTCCAAACAACTGGGTTCATAGCTTTAGGTTTGAAAGAGCCCAGATGGCAACAAAAATGAATCCCTAATAACAAGTTCCAATTTCGTTAAGTCTAATGTAACATCACCCATCTTTAAAAAGTAAAATTCTTGAGCATTGCCACCAAACTCTTATTAAAGAATCATAACATTTGATTTACGAATATTGACTTTCAACTTTTCCACTTGGGGTAGCGGTACGCAGCGGTTTCTTCCCTCGCTTTAACACCACGATGTCCCCAGTTTCGATCCCCAGGGGTCCGGGCTGAAGGCTTTAAACGTGTAATTGGTTTCCTGTCTAATCTCGCTCTCGCAGGTTTTCCCCTTTTCTTTTCCCTCCCTCTCCCTCCGCCCTTCCGGTTGCCTCCGTTTTTCCGCCTGCTTCCTAAAACTGGACTTTCTTTCTTTTCTTTCCCTTCCTTGTCCTAATTTAAAGAGACATTGGCAAGATTTTTTTTAAGTTTTGTAAAAAATTGTTGCAATTGGCCTGTATTCGCTTGCTGCCTCTAAGTTGCAATGTGTGTTTCTGTGAAAGCGCTGTGTTCTGTGTAGAAGCGCTATCTTAAATGTCTTAATATTCTTAATTATTATCTTACATCATCATAACAATTTTTATCATAGCACATGGTAATCCTGGAGCACTTTCAAGAAATAAGAATAAAATCATCAGCATACCTAAAACAGGCTTCAATAAAAGAATTTTTAAAGTAACTGGAATTTCACAACTTTTGTATCAAAATTATGCGGAAAGATCATGAAGAAATAATATTAAAATACCCGGGCCTAAGAACACAACCCTTGTTTGTAATAACACCCCCCCCCCAACAAAATTAAACAACACCAACACTAGTTTTGGAAATGAAATCGGTAACCTTAATCACAAACACTAATAGCCAAAGATACTGAATTATACATATCTTTAATGAATATTTCAGAAATTTGCCACCAATCCAACATGGGACTAAATTAATATAAAGTGCCATTTCTTCCATACTGTATCAACGCCTTTCCGAGAAAAATCAATGAAGCCAACATAAAGATAAGATTTCCCGCACGATTAATAATTTATCAATCAGAGACTTAAGAACTAAAATATGATCACTTGTATACGTGAAGCCCTTTTTGAAAAACCAATTTTGCCTTGTTTTGGAAAATAACGAGTTGTTGAGTAACAAAGGTATAAAACGATTAAAAAGTCCACTACCAATAATTTATCACAGATTACTAGCAACGCAATACACACGATAATTACTAGAGTATTTTTTATAATATCCCCCTTTTTAAAAATTATGAATACCCGTGAGCGAACTAGTTCCCTCCATTGGGAAGGAAAGTTCCCTTCCCTGGAAGATTAAATTAACAAATTTGCTAACCAGGACAATATATCAATTCCCTTCTTTGAATCAATATCAGGTCTAATGCCATCAGTAAAAAAACCATCAAGCCTTACCCACTTTTTTAAGTGGTTTAGAGAGAGTAGCCGCCTGAATGATCTCAGATGGAGAGATTTAACAAAATCCCAGGTGAATTAATTTCACTAACATTTAAGTTGGACACCAAAATCACATGTGCTTCTCAAAATTTAACTCATTATGCGAAATAATATTTCCCTATTCATTAGAGTAAGAAAATGGTCCCACCATTCTTTATGGTTGAAAATAGGATGGCCAAATTTTTATTTCCTTAGAGACGCATAGATCCATTATATTGTTCCAGAAAGCTTAGAGGATTTTTTTTGCTGAAGAATGCATCCAAGGGCCTTCTTGAAAAATCTTTCTGTTCCTTCTCCAAAATAGCAGATTTCTTTGCTAATTAACAACTTAAAAGTAACTCCTTACGAATCTGCGGATAACTATGACATTATAGTTAACTTAGTATGCGGTTTGTTTAATAAATACTACGAGAAGAGATTTAAAGGTTTCCTGTAACTCAAACTTTACAATCATGAATCAATCCCAGATTTTTCGTAATTGGTTTTTAAAAAAACCAAACAAAAAAAACAAAAACACGTTTAACCACCCACCTCCTAGATTGAATCCGTCGTAAGCCCGCTTACAACTGAATCGTACGTAACAACTCATAGTACTTTATTCAAGACAATATCAACAGAAATATCAGCATTATCAAATTCTGACCAAAAAACAAATCAATATCACGTTAGTTTTATATAAATCAACGATTTAAGCAAGTTTCCCATAAAGAAGCAACTTGGAAAGGACATTAATTTGGGTTGGTAAATCAAGGAGTTGCATGGAATCCTGTGTGGAAAGAATCTCAATAATTCTCCAACCCGCTCGTTAAACGGACAAGTAATCAAACAAATGAATGGAAACTGGATTTAATCATGAACTGAAAAATATTAACATCCAATCACAGATTTCAGTATCACATAACATAGTAATCAACTAGGATTACCCCGGTGGGCTAAAACAAGTAAAATGTAACCACATTATCAACCCAATTTAAGGTCCATTGACACATGGGCAGACCACTGCCTTTACAATAAATCCAAAGTTTCTTACCAGAGAACAGGTTCTTCCTGGTCCTAAATAAATTATGTCCCTGATAAGAGGAATATCATTTACGTAATTAGGATGGACAGTAATATCTTTATTCGTTATCATTACAAGATTGAAATCATGTTATACATGTTCCTAGCATAAAATCACCCCACAACAGCACAAATTAGGCCAACTGAGGTGATTTTTGCATGTCAGTTTTTTCATGATGAGAAATATATCATCTCTTCTACGTTTGAACATAGCTAATAAGAAGGACTACTGTAAAACATTCACGATAAATATCATTTTGGTAAAGTCCAAAAAAAAAGTTCTTACACACATTTTAAAAATAAAGATAAAATCCACATAAACTCTGATTAGAATGAGGTAAAAGAACCTTATACCCTTTCATTTAAATTAAATCCATTTTAAATCCCCATTGCTAGTCCAACCAAATGCATGTGGATCTTATGAGAACATGGTCCCTAATGATTCGAAAAATACTATCCCATCAAGTTCAACAATATTCATTTACCTCACAAAGGAACAGTGAGTTTTTTCGATAAACATAACATAATCATAAGTAAATTGAGCATGTTTTTTGAATGGGAGCAAGAAATCAGTTGAGAAGGTACGAGTTTGCCAATTTCTGGTGATAAAATACCATCGATGTTCCAAGCTCGCAAGATAAAATAAATTACTTTTGGAAAAGGTGAATTTCAATTTTCTGAAATAACCTCCTCTAATCAGAGATAACAAAAAACCACCTGTTCTAACATTACATACACCTGATTTGCTTATACATAGCCGCTACCACTCCTTCTGACAAAATGATACCAATCAAGACGCTAAGCGATTGGACGCCACGAGTACACCATTCTCACAAAGTTACTATCATCACAGAAACTCATATTGTTGTTGCTAGATTTAAGCACAGAGGCAGAGCATTTTTGGGAATGAGCATTGGTCCCATCCGTCATTGTTGGTTATAGAAAACAAATTATCCAGGCGAGGCCACACCTAAAGGATAAAGTATGAACGATTTAGTATGTGAAATCTTGTGACCGTGATAAATCTAACGATGGACTGTAAAATTAAGATGCACACTTAGTCAGGTGGTGGCCATCCGTAAATGTTCATTGTTGTTATCTCGTGATAACCGACGCAATCCGGAACCAAGAATTCAGTTTGATCAACTGTTTATTATTTTCGCCTCATCGATTGTATATGCAACCTCATTGAGGTAACCTCAGCGCCTGGAATGAAAAACGGCTGGTGTTCTAATGGATGCCTCCTGGCGAGTTCCCAATTACCACAACGGACGGTTTGGGACGTCTGCGATTACCTGCGCGGGGGACTAAGATTGAATGATCTTTGACGTCTGGATTACCTGATTGGGGGACAGAATTGTGACCCTGTCGAGCAGAGTTTTAGTAGAGAATGTAGAAGAGGCGAGAGCTATCAGAGCTGTAGTACCGTAGCAGAATGCTATCGATTTGAACGATGATTGCATGGTTAACTGGAATCGATGAGGACAATAGGCGTGTCCCATCAACAGGTGGAGAAGGTTTGAGGACGCACACGTCTCAGATCCAATTTGCGGAGGTAGTCCCATCCCAGGTGGAAAGAGGTTGGGGTTTTTTCACAAAGTCACATCCGCAGATTGTACTAGGCATAATCCGATGGCTGACATGCTTTGTGTCTGTTACTGCCTGAAACTCCTAAGGAGTGGACATAAAATGGGGGCCAAACGCCTTGGCCTCGTCCAAAGGTCAACCTTAGCCTTGCTTCTAACTTTGCTTGTGGTACTGTTTTTTAAAAATCAGCGGAAGACCTTTGTTGCAATCTTCTCCATCTTTGGCCAAAAAACATTTGAGATCATTACGTTTTAAAACCATAGCGTCATAGGGCCTTCAAGCTATCAGGTAAAGGTCCCAAAGTACTTCTGCCATTGGTTGATTGCCGTTTTCCTTAGGCAAATAGCGTGCTGGTCAATGTCCGTTTTAAACTTCTGTACCTTTCATCTTGTTGTAATTGGGGGGGTCGGACAGAAAACAAGAAATCATGACCCGTATCGCGTTCTTCCTTAGCGATTCGCATTCAGTCCCTTAAGTGAATCACACTGTGATTTTAGTGATGCGTTTGTTCCTTCTTCAAAATCTTCCCAATCTTCTGAAAACAAGTTGGGTCAACCTTGAGATTATAACAGGTCTTTTTTTTTTTCGGATTCCAAACATTTTGGGTTAACAGATAAGTTCTAAACGCTCCCTAATTGCAGTTAGGGCACGATGAGGCACCAACGAATCGATTACCATGTACATATTATTGAACAACCAGCGTCCACCATGGGAAACAGAATTGTTGATGCCTTGTGAGCACAAGTTACATGTAGGATAATTTCAGTTTTGACAGTCCTGTTAGATTGAGAGGAGCATGACGAATCCGGATTGCCAGGTACAGATGATTGAACACCAAAGTCCACCATGGGAAGAATGTTGGAAGCTTGTGTTGCACAGTTTTTACCCGTAGGGATAATTCATTGTAACCGTTTGACCTAAATATGCAACTATGTCACTGTCAGCTATATACGCATTAGCAACAAGAATTACCTCCTGGGTGGTTGGTTGGAGGTACCTGGTAAAAGAACTATATGCTAAGAGTTTGAGTGCACTCAATAATGAAATCCAAGAAATCCGCAATCCGAACAACGATCATGAACTCATCAGAATAAAAGTTGGTGGCAAATAGGGCCTGTATTTGGGCACATCCCTTATCAAATCTCAGACTACACAAGGTTTCCGCGTCCCATGGGAAAAACCACAATGATCAACCTGTAGCACAATTAAACAGAGATCAGGTATATGGTATCCCTCAGGTAAAATCTGTAACACAACGAATCCGTAAATATCGTATTTCCAAAGTAGAGTTCAGCCTTTATAATCTGTAGCACACAATCATTAGTATTAGCAGTCAAAGTAGAGTCGGGCTTATCTGTAGCACACGAAGCGTAAGTAATTCAGTAGGTCAAGTAGAGTCGGGGCTTATCTGTAGAACACAAATCAGTAAATATCAGTTAAGAGTCGGCTTAAATGTGCTTATCTGTAGCAAGCCGCACTCAGGAAGTATTGGGTAGATTCGGTGGTCCAAAGTAGAGTCCAGATTTAAATCAGGCTTTCATCATGATTGTAGCACACATGGACTTAGTTCAGTATCTAAATCGTGACAACAGATCCATTGTATGGTTAACGCGAAGAAAATCAAATCAAGAAGAGCCCAGTTAAATATCCGTCACATACGTTCTAATTACAGACGCATCATCATCAAGGTAAACCTTGATTTCGTCCACGTCGCCGCGATATACGAAATTTGCAAGGAAATCGATAGCCTCTGAGCAAGGTATCAAAACGTTTGTGGCGATTTCTGGGAACTTGTCCCGTACTCTTCAAAGCCAGCGGCCACTGCAAAGAAAATCCCTACCGTTCCGGTGAACGGCCAATGTTGCCACTGCAAATAAAACAAAAGTAACACGTCGAATTATCAGTTTGCCATGGTAATGGTTTACAAGTGCCCTTTTTGGTTAAGTATATAGACAACGTTCTTGTGGACCTCTTTCATTATAAAAAGATTAGTAGTATTACATGTATAGTGAACATAGCAGAAATAAATTACAATCATCAAATGTTTTGGTGGTCTATCAGTAATTTACAAAAAACTATATAACATTATTTGAATAACTATTTTAGGTTTAATACTTACTATATCCAATCATTTTTGCAAACACATCTATATGTACATGTATTTGTGTGAGCATGGGTAGTTCCTAACATGTAGTTGTTTTTTTTGTGATTGGCTTATTGTTTGTGTTGTCTGGTATTGGGGTTGGGTGTATTGGGAAAAGATGACTGATAATAGCTTTTGCTTAGATTGATGACCCATTTAAACCCAGACCTACTGTATTTTAAGATGAAACTTTTGTCCCCCAGAAATACGAAGTCCTTGCGTATTCACCATGTGTGTTGAGAAGTGGGGTACATGATCAACAAATGTAATAACCCGGCACTTCTGTTTTGACAATTTTCTGTAGCAAATTGCATTTCCGTTGGGCGAACACTCTATTTCCATGTTATCCTCCCAAAATCTTGGTAGCACACAACTATAATTATTTGTGCTTGTTGGGAATTTTGGAGCGCTGCGTCAATCAGTGATCTAGATTGTTTGTTCAGGTTCTCTATGGAAGCAATGCAAGTACCTGTTGGTCCTGCGTGCAGAACAACAGTTTCTGGGTTTGCAGCATCACTGTGTCCTCTACAAGTCCTTTGATGTCAGCAATTTTTTGGGCTTCACACCTTTGGCTTTAGTTAATTCTGTTCCTCGTAAAATTCTTGGCTGGATCATCTTTCTTTTGCCAATATAGACTTTGAGAAGAATGATGATAATCACATTGGTTGTTCCTGATGTGAGTGAACAGTTGCTTTAGTATTGGTGATGATTTGTAAAGTGGTTGGTTTTCTCCCCTTGGGAGGTTTTTTGAAGGAGTAAGTTTTTGGTGTAGTAAGTGGTTGTGCCCGTAGTTGGTTGTGTGGTGTTGTGGTCCTTGTGTGTGTGGTTGTCTGTAAGGTGTTTGTGTTGGTGCTGGTGTACTTGTGTGCATGTCCCTGTAATAATTTGTATGAGGTTCTGAAGTGGGAATTGTTGGTGGCTGGCTTGTGTGGAAGATACAAGCTTAAAAAAAATAGCTTGTCGCTGTTTGAAAGCCCGTTGTTTAGTAGTTTTTTCATTTAATCTTGTTTTCCTGCAATTGTAGTAATCTTATTATTTTCTCACATAATGAATGCTGTGATTGAGCCTATATCTGATTTTTTTTTTATATTTCCTGTCCAGTAAAACGCATATTTGTTGAGGGTAAGAACCAAATTTGGAGGGGAATGTGTTTTTTTGAGAAATAAACTAAAAAGCCCGTAGTTAAGTCTGAAATTCTCCAACTTTTGTTCACCCGATAAGATGCTTAAAACCTTTTGAACATAACGTTTTTTTAAATATCGAATATCACCGACTTCATACCAATTCAATTGACCTGATTGGTCCCGTAAAGTTCCTTGAGACCGCACATTTCTGTTTTTTTTGGGGTTTGGGGCGTCAATCAAAAAGAACGGATAAAGTGTCATGAAAATCGAGGTGTGGTTAAGAGGAGGATTAGGCAACGTAATTTTTGTTTGTTGTTTGGTTTATGAGTGCCAAAACTCTAAATACTTAAATGATTGGTACTAATCTGTCACTATTATTTCTTAAACAAGAAGAATAAATGTAAACGTATAAAATTTTTCTAATATCCCCCTTAGTGACGTAAAAAAACTTTGATGCGTAATATTATTTGTAAATCATTTTCTTTCTTATGTTTGAATGCTTTCATATTTGTCAAGTTGGTTGGTGTGGAAATTATTCAGTGCAATTGCCTTGTAAATATTTTTCTTCTCCTCTTTCGTGAAAAAAGGGAACATTTTTTTAATTATGGCCTTAATCGTATTCCGGTAATGGACAACAAATTTTGTATTGTACTGTTTGGGTAAAGCATACAACCTTTTCAAGAATGAATGGAACCGTCTGACACGCCCCGAAAAACTTTTAATGAATGACAGGAATAAAAATCCTACTATAGTTTGGACTGAATGCCTTCCTGAGATCTTGAAGTGTCTTGTTTTTGGCATTAATTGTTGACTAGTTAAATCAACTGTTTGCTTGTTAAAGTCTCTGTATTTCTTCACTTTTTTCACTTCCTGTGTATAAGACAAAATATGTTCCACACCACAATATTGGGCAGTTGACTTATTAAATACACGTATCAGTCCCAAGTTTGAGTTTCACTGGTTGAAATAACAAGTAGCTGTTTTGAGTTTTGTATATCCCCTTGAGTAGTTTTTTTTTCCATTGTTGGCCATTGTCTTTGGTGTGAGTTCGCAGATGAAAAGTTCCACAGGTACTTTCTCAATCAGCATCTTGTGCCATTGATCAATGTATTTTGCAAAATGATGGTGTATTGTCCCACAGTTCCTGATCACCACTCTTAAGGAAATAGTCATGATTTCTGTAATATTTTGGCAAATTTTGGTATGGATGAAAGCTTTAAGTAACGTAGATTACATATCATAAATCAAATAAGTTGAAAATTGGCCACCATTTTGTTTTGAGTATTTTTGCCTTTTAAAATACCTTTTTTCCCCGCCCACTAGGCCCTTGCACATAGGCTACATTAATATTGAATGCCTTTTTTTGTGTCCTCCCAATCAACCACCCCTGATAAGAAAATCAATTCCATATGCACCTTGGTTCACCCCTGAACCATTTTCCAAGACAAGCTTCAATTTCCTAATTCTACAGGTGATTCCTTTGTTATTTCTCTCCATGCTTGGGTTGTTTCTGGAGGACAGGTCGGCAGATACTATTGACTTGCCGTGCAAAGCGCCCTATATGCTTACTTACTCGAAACGATTCCGACAAATCCACCCAACAATCGCAGGCAAAATGGTGACGTCAAAGAAAGTGATGACCATCGCCCATAATTTTACATTGTTTGGTGACCATCATAATTGCAGGGTTGCCACTTTCCCTATACTGGCGACGAATGTGTTTTTTTATAATTCAATAATTTGTAAACACAACGAAATGAAAACAAAATATTTCATTCTGTACTTATTTTTCAAATTTTATTATTACTTTTCGAGTCCAACAAACGATGTTTTTGGGCATCACTCCTTTGACGCCACGAGGAGAGCAAAATTTTGGGCTCTTTTCGATCAATGAAGCCGTGGCGAAATATCCGCCCGTTTTCCCCCTCTCCTCTCCCCCTCCTTTTCTTTTCCTCCCTTCTCTTCTTTCCCCCGTTTTTCTTCTCCTTTCCTTCGCATGTCAAAAAAGCAAAAAAAAATTAAAATGCCTCTATTTTGGTTAATTTTTAAATTACAAAGTCAATTGTATTATTTTTTCCGTTAATTTGTGATGTATGTTAAATAATATTTTATGAAGGTAAGTCAAACTGAGCTTGACAAAAATCTTGACATATTTCCTTTAAGGAGAGATTCTCAATTCTCCATGTAGGAAAGTGTGTGTGGGGTAATGATGGAGTACTAGTAAAAGATAAGGAAACAAACAAGTATGGCCTTGGTTGTACATATACTGACCCCCACTTTGCATGACACGACTCAGAATTCGGCAAAGTGGGGTCAGTAGAAATGTACCAACCAGTATGGTTACAGTATGGAATCTATCCTCCATATCATCCACCCAGTCTGAGGCTTCTATTCCCTGAATATGTACTTTCAAGGTGGTAGGGTAAAGAGTTACAGTAGTTGGTAGGTCAGTTGAAGTTGAGTTGCACCTGTAGAGAAGTCCATTATTGGGTGTACTACATGAGGGTTCACAAGATTGGTCCATAATGCGAGCAAGCTTGTTAAATTGTGATAAATCCTCAGCTTTCAAGGTGTAACATTTCTTGTTCTTCTTAACACTCAAAAACATACTACGCTGTGATGAAGTGGCCATAGTTGAATGAGCAGTGGTCACTGTGTGGTCAGTAAGCATACATATGGATGCATATAGCCTACAGAGAACTGCTGTGTGCTATATGCTGTATGTGCTATGCTGTATGCGTACTGTGGGTCCTTGATCAGCAGGAACTTTCTTCAAATAAAACTCTCCATATATCCAGTTTCCAGGGTAAATAAGATATCAGTATGATCTTTGTAATTATATCAACAAACTGGTAGTAAAATCCAGTCATAGCAAGGAGATAAAACCATAAAAAATTAAGACAATTCAGGAGCAGCAAGTGATGTGTGTTGTGAAGCTGGCGGCCATATCATATATCCAGGAACACACAACTGGTACTCACCGGTAGGGACTGCAACAAAAACATCTTCTTTCAGAAGGATCTTCTTGATTGCGTCTGAAAAGGCCTCGGATCAATGCCAAAAGTGGCCTTGACAAGGGCATTAATGTCAGTTTCCATGCCGGTTTGTTTACGAACACACAAAACTCATTTATTTACCGGTTGCATGCAGACGACGTGTACAATTTTTATCTGTCTATCATGCTAATTTCATCGTCATTATTATTCATGAGGAGGAGACATCCCTACTGCGCATGATTTTTGCCTGAAAATGTGAGGCAAAAGTGCTCCCCAGTTTCGATTCCATATTTTCTCAGTCCCTGTGAGCCGGCCGTAAAGAATTGTGGGTAATAAAAGGGCGCCGCGAACGGCGGACTAGGGACTCCGTCTTGGCACTGCACAGAGGTCATTAGATTTCAAATACCTTGAGCTTTGGCCTGTCAACTCATACCATCCAAGGCATATATCCTTCTATTGTCCAGAAGGGTCAGGATATTCATCTCTATTTCTCCAAATACAGCAGCTAGGTACTAGTCTGTGCACTCTTTGTCCACGCCTTCCATGCTGCCAGAGAGTATGCTACTGGTATGCAGCGAATCTGAAGCTTTTTGTTTTTCAATCGGACGTCATCCAGGCCAATATTTCATATACCAAGAAAGTCGCCCCGGTAAAATATGCTGAGGTGCAGGACATGCTGGTCCAGAAAGAGCTTGCATCTCCTGTAAGAAACAATGAGATTGAATTGTGATTAACCTTAATCAGAGTAGCACCAAACATACTCTGTCGAAATTGTACTAAAAGAGTGTGAAGTTAAGTTCATCTTAAAGAAGATCGGACCGACCCACCCTAATATTTTCTTCCGTTACAGCAATCAAACCCTTTATTTTTAGGCATTATCACAGATAAGTGTAAGTGCACTGCTGTATTTGTGCAAGATAATTAGGTCATATCAATATATTCTCTGCTATATTAGGTCTTGTTTCACCTTGGTGTTCTAAAAAATGTAAAAGTAAAACTGTCACTCTTAAGCCATGCATGCGCATGGTTAAAAAACTTTGAGTATCGTAATTAGCAAGTACTGGCACTTGTCACTTTTGCAATGGTAAAATCTTGGGCACTGCACAGAGGTCATTAGATTTCAAATGCTTTGAGCTTTGGCCTACCAACTCATACCATCCAAGGCCTAAATCCTACTAGTGTCCAGAAGGGTCAGGATATTCATCTCTAATTTGCCAATACAGCAATTAGGTACTGGTCTTTGTACCCCTTGTCCAAGCCTACCATGCTGCCAGAGAGTATGCTGCTGGTGTGCAGCAAATCGAAAGTCTTCCAGGCCAATATTTCGTATTCCGAGAAAGTCACCCCGGTTAAGAATGCTGAGGTGCAGCACATGATGGTCCATGCAGAGAGCTTGCATCTCCATTCTGCTGTAGGAAGCAACAAAATTGAATTGAGATTAACCTTAATCAATTAGAGCAGCACCAAACATAATCAGTCAAATGGTACTACTTTTGGCACTAAATCAATCTTGAATATGAGTATTTCTGTAGATAACATAAAGTAATGTGATACACTTGCTTGAGACACACTTAGACAATGTGGCAACAATGTCCGCTGATGTGGGAGGGCCAATTATCCCCTACTTTTTCCCACTGCCTCCAAGATGTAGCTTGTACTGTTGCGTGATTTAGATCTTGTGGCTTGTCTGGTAGCCTTGTACTGGTTGATGGCGAGCTTAGATCTTGCAGCTGCTGTTGCTTCAGCAACTCTTCTCTTGCTGTTCAAAATTTTCTGCTGTTGTTGCCGGTGCTTCTGATTTTGCTACTGCATAATTGCCTTCTGCAAGTTTTGCCTGCATCTGCAGCACTTGTTGCTGCAACTCATCATGCCAAGTTTGTGGCAGTTCCTGATGCTGCTGCTCCTGCAACTTTTTCTGCTGCTCTTCTGGCTCGTGGTCTTGCTGTTGATGCAAGAGTATGTCTAAATGTTATTTTAAAATTTTAAAACTTATTTGGCTATGTCACTAATTAAAGTTGTTTGTTCTGTTTTAAGTGCATCATATGTTAAATCTTTCATATGAAAGCCCGGTACTTGCATAAAGTCGCAGCCGAGGACGTTGGAAGCAATCTTGTGGTTTCGATGATAGCGGTAATAATGCATTTTGCAACGCCAAAATCACTACTATGCTAATATTGATCATTAGATGAGAAACTGCCATTTTAATGGCTATTTATTTATTACAGTTTAGAGGATTGAGCCCTAGGAGCAAACGGTGATTAACCACTCTAAATGCAGAAATTAGTGCCCAAATAAATCCCAGCCAGTTCACAGGGGTTTGAAATGGGGACCTCCTGTATCAAAGGTGAATTTCCTAACCACTGCACCACCAGTGGGTCATGCTCTCCCTTGCTGTAAATGCATGTTAAAATGTCCTGCAAAAATGCAATTAATTCCATCCACTAAATAAGAAAACTTAAATGTAGCACCACAGATGATTAAAATCATCCGTTTTAAATTTAAAATAAGTAAATGCTGTAACCAACTGCTTCTCCACAAAAATAGCCTGTGTAGGTAAACTGTATACTAGAGTGTGGGCCTGACGTTTCGATCCTAGCAGATCTTCATCAAAAGCAAAACTGACAAAACAGATATAAGACAAACATTATATACAAACAAGGAACAAAAGACAGGAACCATGCTCAGGGAGGGGTAAAGGGGGAGAGAAAGCTGAAAAAGAGAACAATGGAAAATATTAACAAAGATGAGTGACAATAACCAAGAAATCAGATGGGCAAAAGGGACTAGGAGAGCCTGCTGAAAAAAGAACAATAAGAGTTATGAACAAGGGGATGGGTGCTAATAACAGGAAATCAGTAGGGCATGGACAGGGTAAAGCTGAAAGAGAACAATGGGATATAGATTAATATAGATTAATAAATATTCAATGGGATATAGAGCAGCTGAGGAGGGAAGACATGATGATCAAAGGATGGGGCAAAGAGGACCGGGAATTGAGAAACCTGAAAGAGAGAGAAGAAAAAAAAGGGGGGGGTTAAAGTGAAAAATGAATGGGAATTCACAAAACAAAGCATAATATAACATAACAAAACAAAGCATAAAATAACATAACAAAACAAGGCATAATGATAATTGAACAATAATAAAGAAAACAAGAAAATCAAAGCCTAATAAACAACATAAGCATGGTAAAAAAAGTAGGCCTACAGAGAAACCTGAAAAGAGAAGCTGAAAAAGGGGGGGGTTAAGGTTACAAAAAAGGGACCTAGTCGTTCCCTTCGTGGATGTTGAGACCATGGGGCTGGATGGTGAGTAGATGCTTCATCCATATCTTTTCTCTCCTGAGACAGACAGTGTCGGGGCGGTTGCCAAGAGATTTGATACCTGTAAGATCATATCAGAAATAGTATGATTAGGTAAGTTGAAGTGCTGACCCACCGGTGTTTTTCCAAATTTATTAAGAACAAAAAAGAGGTTTCGTCACAGACCACAGCCCCCCCCAATTTTGGCACGTTGAGCCCAATGTTTGGTTTACATTGGCCCCTTAGCTAGACTGCATCAAGCGATTTGGTGGGCACTTGAAGTTATTTAAGCTGTCAGACTGTTTAAGGAAACTTTAGAAATGAAAAGCTTTACAATTTCTTGAAACATGATTGTAAGCACTGCACTCCACCATGTTATCTACGACGTCCACCATTGCATAGGCGTAAAAATCCCCCCTGGGGTGATTTGGGGTGGATCTATCCCCCCCCAATATTTGATGATGGGGGATGGTCAATCATCAATCATTCCCCCCCAATGTTTTTGATGCCTGTTCATTTGGTTTTTTAAACATTTTTTTTTACCCAAAAATACCCTCATATTTTTAAACCATATAGTTTAAAAAATGGCAAATTTTCTCTTTTCCGCGCGCTTCGCGGCATATTTGTTTGTTCTTAATTATACAATTATTTAAAAACGATTTAAAGCTTTTTCTAAATGGGCAACATTTTCTCCCGCGCGCGTTACGCGCGCACATGTGCTAGTAATGCCATCTTTCAGCAAACCCCAAGGTTTCATTTTTCCAAAATTTTTTTCATCCCCCCATCCCCCCCGCCAATGTCAAAAAGAAATTTACGCCACTGCACCAGTTTTTTATCCCCACTAACTTCTGTAGTTGGCAACTCTGTGTCTACCTGTAGGTGATTGATATCTCGTTCATACAGTAGAATCTCCTCCTCTTTACTTAAACATGTACTGAAGTGTTTTGGCAGTTTTTTTTTTTTCAATATGGAAAATGTAACTGAAAAGCCCATTGCGTTGGGGTCAATTGTTCATAACAATTTGCACTTGGTAGTAGTATCCTTAGCTAATACAGTTTGGCAAAGCTCATACTGTCCATTGACAAATCGCACATATTAAAAAAAAAAAAAAAAAAAAGTTTCGATCCTAGCAGGATCTTCATCAAAGGCAAACTGACAAAACAACAGATAAGACAAACCATATATACAAACAAGGAACAAAAGACAGGAACCATGCTCAGGGAGGGGTAAAGGGGGAGAGAAAGCTGAAAAAGAGAACAATGGAAAATAATGAACAAAGATGAGTGACAATAACCAAGAAATCAGATGGGCAAAAGGGACTAGGCGAGCCTGCTGAAAAAAGAACAATAAGAGTTATGAACAAGGGGATGGGTGCTAATAACAGGAAATCAGTAGGGCATGGACAGGGTAAAGCTGAAAGAGAACAATGGGATATAGATTAATAAATATTCAATGGGATATAGAGCAGCTGAGGAGGGAAGACATGATGATCAAAGGATGGGGCAAAGAGGACCAGAAATTGAGAAACCTGAAAGAGAGAGAAGAAAAAAAAGGGGGGGTTAAAGTGAAAAATGAATGGGAATTCACATAACAAAACAAAGCATAATATAACATAACAAAACAAAGCATAAAATAACATATAACAAAACAAGGCATAATGATAATTGAAAAATAATAAAATAAAGAGAACAAGAAAATCAAAGCCTAATAAACAACATAAGCATGGTAAAAAAAGTAGGCCTACAGAGAAACCTGAAAAGAGAAGCTGAAAAAGGGGGGGTGTTAAGGTTACAAAAAAGGGACCTAGTTGTTCCCTTCGTGGATGTTGAGAAAATGTAACTGAAAAGCCCATTGTGTTGGGGTCAATTGTTCATAACAATTTGCACTTGGTAGTAGTATCCTTAGCTAATACAGTTTGGCAAAGCTCATACTGTCCATTGACAAATCGCACATTTATTTGAGACCATGGGGCTGGATGGTGAGTAGATGCTTCATCCATATCTTTTCTCTCCTGAGACAGACAGTGTCGGGGCGGTTGCCAAGAGATTTGATACCTGTAAGATCATATCAGAAATAGTATGATTAGGTAAGTTGAAGTGCTGACCCACCGGTTCCTAAATGTAATTAAGAAAAAAACAGAGTCGTCAAGACCACGCCCCCCCCAATTTTGCAACGTTGAGCCAATGGTTGGGTTTACATTGTCTAGCTAACTTCAAAATCACTGAATTTGGCACTTGAAGTATTAGCTGGCAGACTGTTAAGAACTTGATGAAAGCTTACTGTCTTGAACATTGATGTATCACTGCACTCCACCATGTATCTAAGTCCACCACGTCATAGGCGTAATCCTGGGGGGCTGGGGGGGATATATCCCCCCCAATATTTTGATGAGGGGGGGATGGTCAATACAACCATCATCCCCCCAATGTTATGCCTGTTTCATGTTTTTTTAAATTACCAAAAATAACCCTCATATTTTACCATAATAGTTAAAAATGGCAAATTTTTTATTTTTTTTATTTTTTTTATTTTTTTTAATACAATTATAATTTAACGATTTAGCTTCTAAATGGCAACATTTCCCGGCTATTCCGCGCGCACATTGTGCTATTAATGCATCTTTCAGTTTCAGCAAACCCAGGTTCATATTCAAAATGTTTTCAACAACCCCATCCCCCCCCAATGTCAAAAAGAAATTTACGCCACGGCCACCATTATCCCCACTAACTTCTGTAGTTGGCAACTCTGTGTCTACCTGTAGGTGATTGATATCTCGTTCATAAGTAAATCTCCTCCTCTTTACTTAAACATGTCCTGAAGTGTTTTTTGGCAATTTTTTTTTTTTTTCAATTATATGGAAAATGTAACTGACAAGCCCATGCGTTGGGGTCAATTGTTCATAACAATTTTTTGCACTTGGTAGTAGTAATCCTTAGCTAATACCAGTTTGGCAAAGCCCTCAATACTGGGTCCCCATTGAACCCAAAAATCGCACATATTTATTTGACTGATCATTTGAATATGACTTCCACCATGTGCTTCCAATTTCTTTGCTTAGCTATAGAGCATTTTTATCTCCAGTATAGTATCAATCAAGACTGGCACTTAAACCATTGGTCGTGTGGATGTACAAGAAGTCCTGTTTTTTCCGGGTTGGTACATTTTGTGACCCCACTTTTTTTCTGCTCCCAGTTGAATTCAGCAGCCTTGATGAAATAGAGTACAGTATCCCCTGCACTTTATTCCCTCAAGGCCGCTGAATTCAACTGGGAGCAGGCAAAGTGGGGTCACAAAATGTACCAACCATGTTTTTCCTGCAGATTGTTCTCTCATAGAAATTACAAGCCAGTGGCTCACACTATTGGCTGGGTCTTGTGGCTACATTGCCTATAAATCTGCTATTCAGTTTTCTATCAATCCAGTTCTTTGGAGCTGCCTTCTTTGGCACATCAGATGCCTCACGGCTTATAATGTGACTTCCTTTAAATCCAGCAATAAATCTTGGTCTCTTATTGCTCTGGCTAGGTTGTCCCTTTACTGTGCATCACAGCCCACATAGCGAAAACTTTTTGCATACTTCATATTGTCTCTCAGGACAATTTCCATGGGTCTGTGGCAGAAGATCATTATCATGTAGAAGATTCTGAGGCTCAATTACCTTTGCAGTGAAGGCATGGATTGATATTTTTCCTGGAATGATAACAAGGTTTGACATTTTGTCTGATGTAAAGTGACAAATTACATGGGCATCCATCTCTAGTGCTGTCATTGGAATGAACATTGACTTTGTTGCTGAATTCTTAGGAGCACGAATGTTCTCCACTTAGTCAAGAAGGGATAGAGATGTAATGTTCCATGTGCATGCCTTATCAGTGGATGCTACACCGGTGTATCCCTTGATGGCAGCTATGTTGATTTTGTACAATAAACCAGCTGTATAGCTGCAGCATTTGCTTTGGTTTTCCATGCAGTCACATTTTGCAATGTTAGTGTTCTGCCTGTGAAGCGTCACTGTACTACATCTGTGCATTGACTGAGAATATCAAACTGGGCCTTTCATAATGATGTGATCAGCATCTAGAAAGTGGTGCTCTATCTTACCAACTCATCCTGATTGCAGGTAATTTTAACCTTAAATTAGTGACCGGTAATTGGCATTGGGTTGTTCATTGCATGCTGGATGATTGGAAAACTCTTGGGATTTACTTTTTAACGCTTGACCCAAAATGTCAAGCAATTTTACCGGGATTGCTCCGGCCTGATTTTCGTCAGATATTTCAGGCTAAATTACTATCTCGAAAATTGTTCCTTTTTTTAAAAAAATGGAAATTACAAATCGCCAGCAAAAATCAAACAATAAATAAAACTCCATCAAATTTATTTTATTTTTCTTAAATTCATTCTATTTTTTCGAAATGATACCAAAATCCATTCGCTTTGGATTTAGCCGAGACTTTTCCTGGAACTTTTCAAACAATATCTGAAATATGACCTGTGCTTATTCCAAGTGTTTTGGCGGCTTGGTATAGACTTGGGAATTCCTCGCTGACTCCGGAATCTATACAGATCGCTCGAACCGCAATTGTAGGTTTGTGACGCACAGCTTGCTCCTCTGGCTCTTTCCAGCTGATGAAGAAATATCTTTTTCCCGTCGACCTGCTTACTGCGTATGATTGTTTTTTGGATAGGACGCGATAGATCAAAGGGTGACTAATCTTTAAGCCTCTTACGCAAGCACCAACGCTTTCAAAATCTTGTCTTTCGTCGTTATCTAAACAGATTGCTGTAATTGGTCGACGATCTTTTCTATTTGTGATCGATTTCGCGACATTTTCTTTCGGAGTCAAAAGCTGTAGATTGTCGATGTGATTGTTTGCTGGATTGTCATCGATATGATCGACTTGCATTCCAGCTGGAATTTCTCCTTTAAAGCACTCGTAGACAAAACGGTTTACAAGAAAATGTTTTCGCTTTTTCATGATCATAAATGCAAATTCTAGCGTATCCACCTTTTGCGAGTGCTGGTTTCAAAACTCTTCCAGTCCGCAGATTTAAAACGATTCCATTTTCCTTCGCTCCGTATTTTTTAAAGATCGGATGGTTCACTGTGCACCCACTCATCTTTGCACTTTATTCTTACTGAAAATACCCTAACTTGGTTGTGGTATTAGAAATGAGACTCTCGAAAAAGTGACAAATCTCAGTTGCCACTTTAAATAATATATTCTCAAGTTGAATCCCAATTCATTCGCGACAAACAAATAATACTAATAAAAGAAATGATTTCATTTTCATAATACAATTTAGTTGAACTCGCATTCACATAACGATTCAATGTAATAAAAAGGGAAGAAATACAAATATTAATTTTAAAATTGTCATTAAATTCATTCGTTGCAACATATTTTACAAAAATGTTGGAGTCCCCGACGACAAAGTTTTCTTGAATGAGGTCTTTACGAATAAAATTCTAGTGTTCTCCATATCCACGAGCCAATTCTCTGAAAACAAATTATAAAAAGAAGAAAAATATCTAACAAATTGTTTTTTTGAAAACTAGAGCACTTGATATTTCTCCGTCGACAAGTTTTATACATAAAAGTTCAATGTTGCACCCGGTCAACTTCTATATTAAAATTTCCCCAGCGAACTTTTCAATTTGTTTTTTCCGAATAATTTTTGCATGATAGGAAAAGGCTTCATTTCTAGTTTAGAGCTCTCACGAGATACATATACTTTATCTCAAAATGCGTGTTTTTTCACATGGGATTTTCTTTTAACGCCTAATTTTTGAAATTAGTTTGCAAAAAAAGATGTTTTGTAGATCGTTGGTTCGATGTGCACCCTCATCTCGGTACTTTCATATTTGGGGCCAAAAGATTTAGAATCATTATAAATAAGATTAATGATCACAATTTATTTGGATTTTTTTTTTATTTTTATTGGTCTAATTTTTTTGTTTTGGTTTTTAATGAAATCAATACTCACGCTCTTGAAAATTCCAGGCAATGCTAAAATCTTCATTGTCATCTTCGTCGTCATCGATTCCGTTCGTGCATAGATGAATCAATCTCATTAATCTGTCGTCAACCGCTTCAACTTCCGGGAGGGCAGTTTCATCTCGTTTCCATCAGTCTTGTAAATCAGGTTCAGAATCGGCTTCGTCGAGAGTCAAATACACCTATCTCTTCTATTGGCACTCGATTCGGATCCTCGAACCCTTCATGCTTTATTTTCTTCTCTTGAGAAGCATCCTCGTTTTCCATTTCAGAGGTCACCGCTTCTTCCTGTTGTTCCTCTTCCTCTTCTTCTTCGTCGTCTTCAGAACGGGTTGTTGGCTTGGTAGTAGAACAATTTGGTGTAATGATGCAAAAAGTCTCAACCTGATGTCATAAACTAAACTACCGCAGGTTTCAATGGGGCATTTGACAGTCACATTGTGTCCATATACTGGCGATGGATTTCAGTTTTACTAAAACGGATTGTTTCCTCCCCTCGTCAAGAAGTTGTACAGGTTCTGCTACAGATGGCAAACATGTCTCGGCGCGTCAATGTTTTTCCATAATTTTTCGATAACCGCTCCAAGATTTCGCATCGTTGGTTTTTCGTGACCCAAACGACATAGGTTCGTGGACGTAAGCTTGCTTGCATCACTGAAGGTGATATCCAACTTCAAACGGGTTGATGACGCCAAACATAAGACGGGCATTCCTCAACTCAGCCATGTCTTTCTTGTGTCGTGAGTTGTATAAATCGCTTCGTTTTCGTAAACCTGCTGAACTTCCCATAGTAGATAGTTTCTGCAAATTCTGTGACCATGCTGTTGAAAACTAGAAAACGAAATGACATTGACTTCATGCTTTGATTTCCTTTTATATCACCATTTGGAATACGGTATTTGTGAACGTCACGATATATCTTTTGTTTTTTCTTGAACTTGGCATCTACTATTTCGAAACTTGCTGATTGACGTAACAGTTTTCATTAAACCCGTGACGTCACATTTTGGGTAACATTTTCAATATAAATGGCGTCGTTCAGGCAACAACACAAGGCAAACCAACATCCTTGAGTCACTATGGCAGCTCTCAGGCCCGTACGAGTTACCAGATGGCCCCGTGGTCCACCACCGCTCCGAAGAAAAGCGTATCGACGAAATATCTTCCGGGCAGTTTTGAACTTGCATTTGGTAATGGAGTCGATAGGGTTAACACTGACTACAGCAACTTCCAACCGTTTCCAAATCATATCCGACGACGGACAAAATCATCCGCAAGTCGGCACAGCTATAGATCGCTCAACCGGCAAAAAGGTAATTCTATCGTTTCGAATACTCAAAACCAAATCAAGTGTTAATGCAAACCATTCATGGCCCTCACCCCCAAAAAAAATACTCGTCGCAAATTTAATATTTTGTTTTTGTTATTGTTTTTTTCTTTCTTATTTCTTTTATCAATCAGGTTGTCTAAAAAAGTTCCGATGTTCATCTCGGCATTAGCATTACAGTCACAGACCATCAGTCTGCTCAAACCTGCGAGATTTGCCTTGTATCATAACGGATTGGATTATTTCGTGGACGTCGTGACTTCGGAATTCGTGCTTGTGCTCGAGTATCCAGAACCATGTTGAACTTTATATGATTACTTGGTGAAACAAATGCACTCGATTCCGGTGAGGTCGGACAAAACCTCTTGATCTGGTCTGCAGCTGCTTCTTCGAAGAGTGGTTGATGCTTTACTTCAGCTAGACCGCGGATACGTTTGCTGTGATTTGAATCCCAAAAATTTTGGTTTGCACACTGACCAAGGTGAGGCCGACGATGAAACTAGTGGATTTTGAATCGACTGTCAATATCAACTTGGAGACTACAGCGTACTGGACCTAACTCATTGGCCCAACTATAGATCCCCGGAACAAAAACTAAGACCCAAACTGTTTTAATAACCGAGAAAAAAAAAAAAGCTCATGTGTAGCTTTTGGCAATGCATGATTGAGCAATCGTTCAAATGAATCTGATCCGCAATTCTTAGTTTCTGTCAAGATTTTTGATTGCGCGAATGAGCAACCGCGCCGAACACAGGCCCTTGCCTGCAAATGCTTGCAAATCATCCGTTCTTCAATCCAAATTGGGAAGAGTAAAAATGTGTTTTCTCAAAGAAAATGGACAAGACTGGAAAAATTTTAACAAATGAAATTATTACTCCATTTTAATTGAATTTGATACTTATTTTAACTGAATGGCAACTCTGTGATTATCGACGTTATTATTATTGATAATAAAAAAAATGTTGAATTTAAAACAATCTTAATGTTTCTTTTTCCGTTCGTCAATCGTCATTCGAAGAAATTTTTACAGGATAAAATAGTTTTCCTTCAGTTTGGGTTTTAACTGTTAACTGTGATTGAGACAACATCCAAAGATGTCATTTCTTTGCTTTGCAGCACTTATTTATCTTTTCGAAACGATACCAAAATCCAGTTGTTTTGGATTTAGCCGAAACACAGCCTGGAATTTTTCTAATAATTTTGAAATAGACCAACGTCAATTTCAAGTTTTTTGGCGGCTTGGGATTGGCTTGCAAAATCTTCGGTCATGTGTCGTATAGTGGGACACCTGAATTTGGAAGGATGTTACCTCGGCACTAACTTTTGAGTGTGCAAAGTGCTACAAGATAAATAATTGTCCAATTATCATAAATTTGGCTGATTTTCAAAGCCTATTATTTCTTCTTTTCAAAAGCATTATTTATTCACATACGTTTTTCTAATTGTCGTTTTAATTAAGCAAAATTATAACGAAGTAACTGTGGAGGAGCCGCGGTTGCAGGCGCCCGGGGCAGCCGCCTGGGTTACGTCTATGGGAATTTGGGTTTTTGACATGCTACTATTTTTCAAATGGTTGTAAAATGCAAACAACTATGATATGGAGCTTTTTTCTCTTGCACAGGTTCCATACAAATCTTAGTATAAAATCAAGTACTTAAATCAAATTCAACCCTTATTTAATGTTAATTAACTTTGATTTAATTAATCAATTAACAGCCAGCCTGCAAGTAATGCAAATTGTTTTCAAATACACCCCCCCCCCCCCAAAAGCATGGACCCAAATAATAAATGCTTAATTCAATCAACATAGTTAAATTAAATGACCAAACTAAGTATTCCTTTTCCACTAGTTAAATAATGCCACATAATTAGTTACCAATTTAACTAATTAATTACTAATTAACTCAATTTCTCATTTAAGGGGGGGGGGGCCTATTCCATGTGAGACGATAGTCAGTAATTTCATATTAAAATTTAAAAAAAATACAAACAGATCAGGATTGTTGTTTAAGAAAGCATGAAGTACGGTTTGTCAATAGCAATTGTATACATGTTGGAATTATGTTCAAGACTTCAAAGGCCAAACTCTATCACACATTGATCTTGACATAATTTCTTATAGCATAATGCATGTACCATTTAATTTGGAACATCACCCGTATACATGTTTTCACATTTGAATGGTGGGTCAGCTTTTACTTTTTAATACTTAAAATTTTTTATTTATTAAAATACTTTATTTGCTTATTTTATAATTAAAGGACCCTCAGCCCACAACAACTAATATAAAGGTACAAAGCCTAAAAAATGTACACACGTAATATGGGCATCATTACCAGTTGATATCTACAATTTCATACCACCCGTACAAAACTACTTTGTTTACCTGTCCAGATCTTTATAATCCTTTCTGAGATTCCAGCAAGTCCATGCTTTAATTTCTGTTTTTATATTGATCATGTTGTACTTCTTATACGCATTGTTATTTTTCCGCCAAAATGTTGTCCATTTTTGGCCACCCTGTATGTCCCTTGTCCAATAATGCTGAATATACCAATTTGGGTATGGTTTTAAGCCTATTTTCTGCCTGTAAGAAATATATATCTTTCAGGTACTACTTATTCTTCAAGATTTCATCAGGTAACATATTACGTGAAAAAATGTTGTTTTTTTTTGGTTTTGCACCCTATATGTTTTCTCGCAACCCGGTATATCAATGTCAACATTGCAAATATAGAGTCCTTACACCTCATCTTCAGAAAATGTATGGTTTTACTATAGTGTTGTTAGCATCATTTTAGCTATGCTATCAAATATAGAAATTGATAATTAACTTGATTTTCCCTGATTTAACGCTATGGGGTCCCCACTATACGACACATACCCTTCGCTATCCCAGAGTCAATACCGATAGCTTCGTACCGCAATTAGGTTTTTTAATTGAGAAATTTGTTCTGAAACATCTCTTTTTGCTGGTGAAAGAATACCTTTTTCCCGTCGACTTCGTGTTGCGTATGATTGTTTTTGGATAGAAGAGCGATTGCTCGGCAGTTTGATCATCTTTAATCCTCTTGCGCCGGCGCTAACGCTTTCAAAATCTTGTTCTTTCGTTATCTAAGCACCTGCGTAATGAGTCGACGATTTTCTATTGACAATCGATTTCGCGACATTCTCTTTCGGTGTCAAAAGCTGTGATTGTCGATGTGATTGTTTGCTGGCTTTCATCGCTATTATCGACTTCCATCCAGCTGGTAATTTCCCCTTTAAAGCACTCGTAGACAAAACTGCTTACAAGAAAATTCTTTCGCTTTCCATGATCCTAAACGCTAATTATAGCATATCACCTTCGCGTTATAAGTGTACGATTGCTTCAAAACTCTTCCAGTCCGCAAATTTACAACTATTTCATTTTTCCTTCGCACCGTAATTTTTGAAGATCGGATGGTTCGCTGTGCCCCCACTCATCTTGACACTTTAATTCTTTCTGAAATACACTAGCTTAGTCGCTTAATTATTTGAGAAATATTTTCAAAAGACAACTAGCAAATGATATTACGCAGTTTGCCTTAACATTATATACGCGTTTTCGCTCGGCTAAAAGCGACGAGAAATGAAAACACGAAAAATGAAGACTTGAATTATATAAGTTCTTGTAATCCCGCTCGATTTCAATTGTTCAACTTTGCACAGTTTTAAATATTTCTAAAATAATTGTTGTGCATAATCGGCAATGAGGATCGAGGCAATTGGCAATAAAGTTTTTCTGGTTTTATGTCGATGCATTTATGGGCTATTACTATATGTTGAAATCTCATTTGCCATTCTTCTTCGATATTTCCTGTTGGTAACTCTTTGGACTCAACAGCCCGAACACTTGAAATCGTTTTTGAAATCGTTTTTTAACCTTTTGTGTTGTTTTGGTGACGAATTAATAAGTATGGTTTGAATAATCCTTCGCCACTGTCCCGCTTTTTGCCTTTGGTGTCAATGAAGCAAATACTACTTCCGTTATGATCGAATTCCATTTACTTTGACTATTCACAACTAATGACCATTCACAATATCGTATGATATTTGTATCGATCGTATAACATCTCCATTTGCGGAATATTGAATGATGGATTTGTTGATTGATCACTGATTGTAGTTCATTCGCTGCATCTTCAAGTCACAACTGAAAATTGTTCTCCCAACTCTATCATTTCCTTGTCACGCGTACGATTCCTCGGTCTGCAAGATCGTGCCACTTCTGGCCAGCCTCACTGCTTTGCCGTCGTTTAGCCAAAGCAAAAGGTGATATCTTTCCTGAAGATAAGATCCCTCTTCGCTTTTTCGAAGGAAATCAAAAGCCGAATCGCCGTCGAGTTCCACGAGACTCTTTTGAAACATTCTTTAACGACGTCGTTAATCTCCCTAATGCATAGCGATTTGCACAATCCAATTAGTTGCATTTCCCATTTCGTAAATCCACCGTCGCTTCCAACATCGTTTCGATTCGAGTTCTACATTGCAGCTATTGTTTTTTGTTTTCGGAAATGATAAATCTTTGAGCGTGAGCGTTAAAGGAAAATCCACTCGACTATGCAAACATCTTTCCCATATCTTTTTCGATGATTTACGTGATATTATCGGCGTCGCCAATTCTTACGAATTGATCGTCGGTCAAATTTTCATTTGTCGGATAGATTGAAATGAGAAGAATCCGTGTCGCCGTAGATGATTTCGGGAGAAGCTTCTAAATAACGATGAGTAAAATTTCGAATAGCTTCTTTTCTCTGTTTTAGCAGATATCTTAGTGTGGACACGATTGCTAAATTGATTTTCGGATCGATGAAAGGATTGCATTGCTTAGTTTTGATTGCCATCGCTCCGATACAAGCGTTTGCGCATAATTTAAAAGCTTGACGTTTCGATTCGACGTTCGCAAATTGTTTTCGTAAATCGAGATTTTTTTCTAAAACTCTTGGTAAAAGACCTTTTCTGATATTTGAACTCACAAACTTTAATTTCGGAAAACTCGGAACTTGCCACGTGATAGTTGCATCGTCCACGCTATCTTGATCGTCGTCGATAAATGTTGAGGAGTCGATATTAAATCCTACGCAAATGCTAGGATAAGCGGATTGGAAATCTCGTATTTCTATAGTCCCCAAATAAAATCCTTTAATGGGATCCAATACTTCGCCTCCTAATCTTTCGACTGTCTCCGCACATCGATTTTCTTTGAACAAAAGATTTTGTAATTTGGCTTCTTGTCCCAATCTCGACATTAAAATCGAAGTAGACTTTTGTAATTGTTGTCGCTTTTTATTTTTGCCATAAGTGATTGCAGTTGGTGTAACACCCGCAATCGAACACAAATCAAAATGATTGTCGACAATTTTAAATTTTTCGATATCTTTTAACGCACTTCGACATCTTACTATTGAACACTGCAAATGAAAAGAACGGGCTCCGTGATTTTTTGGATCGGTGATGATATCGATGACTTGTTCGTGTAAACTCAAATCTAAAGGCACTACTCCAAATCCTCGAAACGAATTGGTTTGGTCAATTTTCGGTTTTAAATACAAATTAGCTTTGGAAAGTAAAATTCCCACTAGAGATTTAGGAAGTACATTCAGTGCATCGAATAGATCAAATGCACAAACGACATCGGGTCGAATATCTTGGACAAATTTTGAAATCGAGAAAATAATTCCTGCAGAGAATCAACAACGATCGAACCGACGGCATCAGTATAATGTATTACAACCATGGTGCTCTAGTAATTGAGCTAACAAGCGATGGTTAGTGGAAGAGCAATAGTTGAAATCCATAGGTGTATCCCAAATTGCTAGTAATATGGAGGTTACCGGTTCCAATCCAGCTTAGGGAACATTTTTTCAGCATTTAGTAAGCTAGCCACCCCCAAAATCTGAAGCAGTTTGGCGAAGTTCATACGTCCATTAATGAATCGCATGTCATATTTATTTGACTTGATCATTTGAATAAGCCTTCCACCATTTGCTTCCAATTTCTTTGCTGTTGGGCATTTTATCTCCATTATAGTGTCAATGGCTATTATGCCATCAAGACTGGCATCTAACCATTGGTCGTGTGGATGTACAACAAGTTCTGTAGTTTAACTTTCCTGCGAAATATTCTCATAGAAATTAGTGGCTCACACTGTTGACTTCTGTCTTGTGGCTGCATTGCCCATAAATCTTCAGTTTTCTATCAATCCAGTTCTTTGGATCTGCCTTCTTTGGCACATCAGATTGGGTAAAGTCAATTCACGCGGGTGCTTACAACATTTATCACCCGGGGTATAAATGTGTGAAATACAAATGCCCATTAACACAGCTTCAGACCCAATTCTAACCATTCCTTTCAACATTAAAATTGTCAATTATCATAATGATAAAAATCTTACTTGCCTTCAATTTTCAGCTTTGCCATGTGTGGCAAGTCCATGATTACAGGCTGAAGGTCATATTTACTCCTTTTGTCTATCTTACCCTCTACTCCATGGTAGTCATAACGAATACAAATATCTAAGATTTTTAGAATGAAATAATGCAGCTACTTTTCTTAAAAACCTCCCAGGTTTGTTTGTTGTATTTATTCAGATCCAGAAGTGCTCGCGACTGTATGGAAAAAACTAATGATTTTGTTGACGATGTGAGAGGAGTACGTTGCGGTATTTTGCAAATTATTTGACACTGTAGGTCCCGCCCGGTTTTGGATTGTATGTCAAGACATCATACAATCTACGGGGAAAGTAAATGTTGCTCCTTTTTATGGCTATAGTTCTGGTTTTCAGAAGTTAAATGGGCAAGATTTATGGTGACATCAAAATTGTCAATTATCATAATGATAAAAATCTTACTTACCTTCAATTTTCAGCTTTGCCATGTGTGGCAAGTCCATGAGTACAGGCTGAAGGTCATATTTACTCCTTTTGTCTATCTTAACCTCTACTCCATGGTAGTCATAACGAATACAAATATCTGGTAGACTTTTAGAATTAAATAATGCAGCTACTTTTCTTAAAAACCTCCCAGTATGTTGAATATCATTTCCGTCAACTTTTACGATTCTTGCGTCTTTCTTTCTTCCAGTGGAATCCTTATTATAGACATAGTTTTATCCTGTACATGATGAATTTTGAATCAACATCAAAATTGTCAATTATCATAATGATAAAAATCTTACTTGCCTTCAATTTTCAGCTTTGCCATGTGTGGCAAGTCCATGAGTACAGGCTGAAGGTCATATTTACTCCTTTTGTCTATTTAACCTCTACTCCATGGTAGTCTTAACGAATACAAATATCTTGGAGATTTTTAAAATAATGCAGCTACTTAAAAACCTCCCAGTATGTTGAATATCATTTCCGTCAACTTTTACGATTCTTGCGTCTTTCTTTCTTCCAGTGGAATCCTTATTATAGACAATAAATAGTTTATTCCTGCACATGATGAAAGGGAAATAGAAACGTTCTTCATATTATCCTGACCCCTGATGACCTTAAATGTGCAACAAGATATTTCACATATCAGGTGTCCTGAAAAAAAATTGAAGTACTGATTTTTGCCCTGATGTAAAGCTTTCCATCGAAAATATCCCTATCTGAAAGGATTAAGCTGAGTAGAAATGATTCTTTGGTACAAGAATTGTGAAATTTCTGAATTTTGTATAGGAGCAAATACAAAATTCAGTCTGTTTTAATATTGAAATAAAAGTAATCAAATCACCTTTTTCTCTTTTAAAAAATTTCTGTAGCCAAATAAAAGGTAAGAATCTATTGAGTGTGTGCTTATCTATAAGAAATTAGAATTATGACACAATATTTGAGGGCCTCTTGTTGCACATAATCTGATGACCTTGAATTTACCTTTAAAATTTATGGCATCCGTTTCATGACCATACTATAATTTTAACCAAGTAACACGATTTTCACCCAATTGACCCTACATGACCTTTAACCTCGACCGTTTTAAGGTTACCCCTTCCCTTTTACCTGCTGATCATTGTTACCAAGTCTGGTTTGAAATTATACTTTTTAAAAATTGAATAAATTGTAAAATTTTAGCCAAAATTGTAAAATTTTAGCCAAGAATTTATTTTTAACAAAATTGACCACTGCATGACCTTTAACATAGAAATCTCTCAGTTCGCCCTTCCCTCCCACCTACTATACTTTGATTACCACCAAATAGGCGGGAATTATTTGGTTGTTATCGTCCCGCACGTAAGAGTAAACCAAATGTACTCGAGCGCTTGCACAGAATAGTGCGCGCACCACGCATAATATACACATTGCGTCTTTTGCGTTGTCTTGTGCCTACAGTATTCCATATCAGTTCACACTGTTATGAGGCCCGCCTATTTGATGGTAATCAAAGTATAACGGTTGTTACCACATTTGGGCCCGGGTATTAATGTTTAAGATAACATATTATGAAGTCCCAACTTCATCCATGCAGTGTCAGATTTTATCTTAACTAAAAAGTTCATACATTCCTTGCCGAGCTTCCGAGTTAGGAGTTTCCAAAACCTGATCCATCTGACCCTTTTTCTGACCCCCTTATGACAATTGGAAACCCTTCATGGAATAAAGCACAGGTTTATTCTGTTATGGTTTACGAATTCATAAGTGTGTCAGAAAAAGTGTCAGATGGGTCAGGTTACGGAAACACTTGCTCGTTGTATGTTTTCAGAGACTTCTGAGAGCTGAGTACCAATCTTCTTTGGTCAATTAAGTCTGATGTCTGTGCCTCAGAATTTGTTTTATTTTTGACTTGAAATTCAATGTCATCCAGCCTATTGTTGAGGGTGTCAATTAGTTACTACATGTATAAGAGTCCTGACCATTCACTTGCTCTGTCAAGTTGGACTTTTCTCTTAGGGTGATGGTGGGGAAGCTACAAAACCAGATGATGTTGAGTCAAGCCTGGCTGGTGCTAGAGGTCTAGTTTTTTCTGCCTTTAACAGCTGGTTACCATTGCAGGTGCCTGTGTAAAAGCAGCATTTTGGACTGCATGCATCACCTGGGAGTCACGGTAGCACAATGAGGTGTGCACCTACAAAGCAAGCAAGCAAGCAGACCTTGATATCCTGCTTAAACTTGTGGTAGTTCTTTTTCAAGTTATTTTTTGTTTGTGACCAGCTGGTTTGAGGTGAATAGTTGTTAGCATTCACAAAATTGGCTACAGCATAGGGGAGGGAGAATGATGCATGCAATCCAGATGATCATGGGATTTTCTCTTCTTTCACTCTATTTTCTTGGTTTTCTCTTCTCCCTTCCTTCACTTTTCTCTTCCCTCTTTCCATCTTTTTCTCCCTTTCCCTTCATTTTTTTCTTTTTTCCTTCCCATTTCTGGCTCCCTTCCCGATTTTTAGGTGTCTGTGAAGAGCTTTCCCCTGGCCTCCACTGTTTACACCACTGCTGCCATTGCAGCAGTAACCAAGGGAAAAAAAGACTGGATCTTCATTTATTACAGGTTTTAAACTTTACATTGATGACCACAATTTTTTTTTATTCAATGGTGTAACAATGTTGCGACCAACTGGATAGTATCTGAATCAGGACTGATGTGCTATTAATGAATTGTAATTAAATGTGTCCTCCTTATGCTGTGGTAAAATCCCAATTTTGGTATTTTTTCAATATTTTGTTGTTTCAGGGTGTATACGGATTCCTAGTAGCTTTCTCTAACAATTTCATTTGTTCTGCTATTGGTTACGTCATGTCCACAAAATTAATGTCAAGTTATACTAGGTACAACTTGAAGTGACCAAGAATCTTATGTATGAGTTATATTGTAGGTAATTATATGCATTATATACAGTCTTTTAGTAATCCAACACGCTGTATTCTCAAACGATGTTTAAAATAAATGGTGGTTAGGCCTAAACTGTGGTTAGCTAAACGCACAGTTTTAAAAACCGCGGGTTAAATATTTTAAGTCGTTTAGCTAACCACGATATTTAAACGCCGTAAATATCATTCACCAAACTGTGACTTATCTTTGCCTATTACGTGCGTGTCAACAATATTTATGTCAGATAATGCCTTCCGTAGTTTTAAATGCTACGCAGGAAGTCCACAAGTAAATTTCAAGAATGTCGCGTTATGCAAGCAGCTTTAGAATTTATTTGTTCACTGATGGTGAGAAAAAAGCACCGGGCCTATTTAAAACTGTTGTATGTCACTGCGTTACACTGCTATACATGTAGGCCTTCTGATAGCAGATACACGAGCATAAAAAATAGATGCAAAGGCAAAATGGACGAGAAGAAATCAACTGACGAATCAGAAAAGAAAGATAAGAGAAATAGAGGAGACAACTGGTCTAACCATAAGTCTAACCACGAGTATAACATATAGCTGAAAATATCAGCCACTTGATGAAGCATGAAGTTAAACACGCCTTAAACTACCCCGGGACCAAGTCTAACCAAGTTTAACAATGTTTTAGACATGTTTAACAATGTTCGGCTAAATTTAAACAGCATTTAAAGTTGACCATACTTTGAGAATTGCATTTATTTCAGCGGGCGTTTAAATTGCGATTTAACCAGTGATTAGCGTTAAACATCGTTTTTAATTACTCATTCCATCTGGAAAGCTTTCTATGAGACATTGCTTATAATGCAGGTGTGTGCCAGGGGAGGGGGCTTTGGGACTCAAGCCCCCCTGTGTTTTTTTTTGAAAATGTGAAAAATCAGCCTATATGGGGCACATTTCAGCCACTCAGCCCCCTTGGGGTTGCTGGTTTCTGAACATGCCCTCTGTATAATGAATGCCCAAAGATGGAAAAAACAAGAAATCAAGAGTTGCTAGAATGAGTAGAAACTAGGCGTGCATAGGGCAATGATGAGAGCACTTCCACACATGTGATCTTGTATCATGTTACATTTGCCAAGGGGTAACAAATGATTGAACTCTTGTGCAGATGCTATACCCTTCTGTGCCTTATAATTATGTCAGTGTGTGTCTCTGTCTGTTAAAGAAGGGATTAGCAGTCAGACACTTTAGTTAGTAATGGACAAAACTTGGTAAGATTAAGTTCATATGGCCTTCCAATTTTAGACAAAAGAAAACAAAAATTAAGGCATTTTTGAGATGTCTTAATTTGCTACAAATTGGATGAAACTTCATGTGGTCAAATTTTGTGATATTTTCAGGAATAAGCGTTTAATCATTGCCCACATCACATTCTGTCGAATTTCACATTTTCAGGGCTTGGGCTAAATTTGACATAATTGCTTTGTCCTACAATCCACCAACTTAAAAAATGCAATGACACTTAATGAGTTTAGAATTTGGGATTTTTGTCTTTTTCTGAAAATTAATATACCTGTGTTTCACAAACTGTCACATTTCAAAATCGCCATTCATTTACACAGGTTTTATAAGGCAAAGAAATAGCATAGCATTTTGTTTAAAAGTGGTCTTTTAGCGCATCATTTTTGAAAAATTTTAAGGAAAAAAATGAAAATTTGTCACCCAATTGGAAAAAGTGGGCAATATGGCATTGCTTTTCCATTTCTTCTGACCAATTTTTCTTTTGCCTTAAATGTCCCAGGAAATGAGATGATAACCTAGTCCAAATCTTACGGGCATTCCATTCCAAGCACATGGCCACGAATAGACTACACTACCAGTGGACATCATTAGTGAAACTATTTGATTTTCAGTCATGCCATAATAGATCACCCATTCGATTCACCGGGAATTTTCTTTTACTCTCTGAAAAATCAATAGTCACTATGATGTCATCACCACCCAAATATTGAATGCTTTCTCGCCCCTCCTGTAGACCTTGAAACACACACCACATCAGTTCTATTTGCATTTCCTGGGACCTTTAAGTGTTTTATTTTGTGGATCCAAAATAAAATATTTCACATAAAGATCTATATTGTCATATTTCTGTCATAACTAAAACAATTTTTGGACGGATTGTGTAGCAAAATCCGGCTTATGAAATGGCAATGTCTGGTTGGACGGATTGCGTAGCAAAATCCGGCTTATGAAATAGCAATGTCTGGATGTATGTATGTATGTAAGGATGTACGTAAGGACGTACGTGTGTGTGTCTGGACACAAAAAGGTCAACATTTTGCTATAACTTTTTTTCCAGATGAGCTAGATTACCAAAACTTAGATATATTGTTGGAGGGCACAAGCCCCTACTAACCATGGAATCCATTCCCCCCAGTGTCCTCCCCTGGGTCTGACAGGGGGTGGGGAAATGTCAAAAAGGTAAACATTTCACAAAAAAGGTAAACATTTTGCCATAACTTTTGTCCAGATGAGCTAGAGTACCCAATCTTAGATATATTGTAGGAGGACACAAGCCCCTACTAACCATGTAATCCATTCCCCAGGGTCCTCCCCTGGGTCTGACAGGGGGTGGGGAAATGTCAAAAAGGTCAACATTTCCCAAAAAAGTAAATCTTTTTTTCTAGATGAGTTAGAGTATCCAAACTCAATATAATTTCAGTCTAGACTGAAAGTGTTTAGACCTATGCCTTTGATAAGCTCCTAGGTGACCGCCTAACTGCCCGATATGGAGTTTTGTTGAGGTTTGGGTCCAACAGTCCACTTAGCTTCAAGTGCCTTCCACGCAGGCAGACTGGCTTCTGGACTTTTTTTTGTCTCCACCTTCTTGCGTCAAGTATGGACTATACATACACATTCATTTATCACCCATATTATTCAACGCCCAGAGCTGCACATACCTAGGGTGAAAAAGCACTCCGTCCATACCGCCAATGCGGTTTTACAGATTTTTACAGTGGGTTTAATCAACTATATAAAAATTGTTTTAAATTTTTTTAATCTTGAAAACAAGCACTAATTTGTAAGGGGACTAACCATTCCATAGTGGCAGATCTGTTGTTCATGCGTAAAAAAGATCAAATTTTAGATCCAAGAAATATGCTTTTTTATTTTCATTTGTTTTTGCCGAATGTCAAAGGTTCTTTGTTCAAGATCAATATTGCCATTGGGGTAGGTAAATCACAAATGTGCAGGACAAAAAACTTGCATTTCATAATTAATTTCATGGTATCCATATGTAATGTTTACATAGAGGTCATACAGACTCTAATTTTTAGATGAAAATAGTCCTGCTTATATTTGAATTATCACAAGAATGCATTACATTTTAGTAAATTGTATATGTATAGAGGATATGAAGTGCTAATTGTGGTATTTGTGTAATAATTGTACCGATTTTGTAACTTGTATATTGTGTATTAAATAAAATATTGTTCATTACAACTGTAACCAGTCCACATCTTTATTTTCATTTGTTTTTTAGAAAAGACTTAAATCCTTCATTCATCCTTGTGTGCTACCGTCCATTGATATCTGATTCATATTGGTGGTCACTGATATGCCCCTATTTTTTCTAAGGAGAATGATCCGGTTAATTTAAGTTAAGCTTTGAGCAATTTCATAAATTACAAAACAATAAAGCTCCAATTTAAGCTATTTACATGTTGGCCCACTGATTGGAGCAGTTGTTCTCTGGGCCTCTCACACCAAGAGGTTAGCAGTAAAGATTGGCCTGATGTGACATGCTGCTAGTACTATTTGTGGGCACTCCAGACAATATTCGGGTTATTTTTCATTCGAGAACGCCTATTGGCGAGACATGTCCCTATAAATCAAGGGAAGGTTCTGGTTTATAATGCTATGTCTTGCGATCTTGGCACATTTCATGAGAGAAGGGGTCCAGTAGTTTGGCCTTATGTAGAAAACACATTTTTCAGTAGCATTTTTGTTTGGCCACTTTATCAGTTGTTTTTACCTATTTAAACGCATGAAATTCACAAAAGCAAGAAGCTGGTAGAATGTGGTTGCCTGCAATCTTCAGTTTCCAAGATAGAGACTTTTTGGATAGGTGAATGTTACACTTTTTGATGGACACAATTTTCCATTTTTGTCCATCAAAATGTACTTCCCGCCTGAAAACAGTATTTTTGTTTTTGTAAAAATTTATCTGAGAACGGTATAGTTTAAAACTGTCTCCTATGCATAGTGACCTAAATACCTAACATATCTATCCGAAAAAATCAAATCCTCTCACAAAAAGTAGGTAAAAAATCACATGTTTTTGCTAATGTTCTTTTTGATGGACATATTTTGTCCATCAAAATATGTAACGTTTGCAGTAGAAAAGGGGGATTTTAGGTTAAAAATTACAATTTCTTTGCCCA
>JAMKCH010012633.1:0-36843 GCA_023653785.1 Ophioderma brevispina
ATGGGAAAAAAAATTGCAAAAACTCATGCTAAATCAACCGTTTTTAGCCCTCTGACCGTAAAAAATTGGCCTTTTGACCACCAGAGGGAAAATTTCCCAAGATTGGGAAAAATTGCCCCCTCAGAGGCGGGCAGGCCGTTCGGGCACTGACCGTGGGAACAAAACGCGGGTTTGATGGTAGAAGCAATAAGGCATACTGCATTATATGCCATTCAATATTGTGCTAATATTGATGGTTAACCATTAATTTGGTGGATTTTTGTGTTTGTTTGGATGAAATGGATTTGATGGTCAAATTTTCGAACGAAAAAATGAGGAAAAATATGGCCTTTCATCTGATATTAAATCAATACTAGTTCGGGTAAATCAGGGGGGTCCCAACGAACAATCGGGCACGTACACCTTTAAGAATAGGTGGATACAGAGCTTATCGCAAGGACGGGAGCCAGGAGTTCACCTTTTTAGCAGTGAATTGGACCCTGCCCTGGGCCTCCTGGACTCCCCTGGGATGCAACGGTAAAAGGCCATTTAGAGTCTTATCTATTTCATGGGTATGTTTTTTGTTGACAAATGTTTTGATAAGCACAAAGGCATTATTATTGAGGGGGAAGTAGAAAGATATTTTAAGTTTTTTATACATGTGTGCATGTCAGGCCAAAAAAGTACAAAAGTTGTCTTTGAAGAAATGTGGAAAAATCATTTTTTATGTTAATGGAAATAACGGGATTTAAACAAGAAAATATGCACTGTTGGCCCACTTTTCAGTTTTTTTCTGAAAAATGTCAAAAAAAAAAATGTTCAAGTGAACAAAAAAATCTAACAAAAATAATGCACTAAAATACCAATTTTTTTTAAAAACAAAAATGAATGGGCTCTTCTGAGGCATACTGGTTTTTTTTTTGGACTAAGTTAAGAGTAATAATATTGTCAAGAGCTTAGAGTAACGGTAATACCGATTTCCCTGCAATTGCAGGTGGGCCCGCAGATCATTCAAAGTTCCACCGTCTAAAACCCTCACGCACACGATCTCAAAAGTCTTTCGGTCCCACATCTGGACTTGACGCTCTCCGAGCCAACCCAAACGCAAACCTGTAAAACCTGTTTGTGAGAAAAACAAGCCCCAAGCAGGTTCAAAAAACATCAACCAGGGCCGTGAGATAAACATCAAGATGAATGCAGGCCCTCACAAGAAGAAATCATCAAAGGAGGGGGTCCATCAACAGCAGCCCGACCAAAGAACCAATCAAGAAGAAACCTACTGCCAGAAGAGGTCACCAAAAGGAAGATGCAGGAAAGAATCCAACTCTCGTGGGGCAAACACAAACTATGAAAATAAAGATGCTCATTCGACGTTTCAAAATTCAGGGTTTGTCTTCTTGGAGTAAGCTGGCCTAACCAACAGAGTGTTGTATAATCTTCTTCACATCAATGCATTTGTACATTTCCAATCCAGTAATGGGGTCAGTCACGTCCCAGTCAGCATGATGACTCAGATGGAAGCGTCTCGACAGATTCAATTCACAAGATGATGAGATAGATCTCACTTGTGTAGATGTCTTGAGTCCTGATGAGGATGACTCCCCGCAAGGACCTTCATCTCAGGTCAACAACTTACCAAGATTCGCCGCCCATGGCTGATTCAACCACCCAACATACCCAAGATCCCTGCCTGCGAGAGAGCACTACTCCTCCCTCCTTGGTTTCACTATGGTCAATTGAACCCGTACCGATGCCTCATTGATGAGAGCCAGCTGCGAACGACCACTCTATTCTGCCATAGCCCTGACATCCCGAGATCCTGCAAACCATCTCGTCCTCGCAATTTCAAAACTTGCATGACACCTCCCATCTCACTTGACTTTGACTTCCGTGAGATTTTCAGGCAGACTTCACAACTCTGTCAAAATTAACAAGCACCAAAAGAATGCAGGCAAGTCGCAAGTTATGACGCACCTCCCCCTGATGCTGTTCTCCAAGGCTGCCGTCCTGATGGAACCACCACCAGATTGTGTCCCACCAATGAGTCCAATAAGCGAGGGAAGCACTCTAGCCATCCAAGCCTTTGGTCTTGAGATTTTGATGATGATAGTAACTCCTCCTTAGGTCTTCGCCAGATGAGCACCCTGCACTGCAGATGGCTGAAGGTAGTGCTGAAGTTGAGAATTTGGATCCAGCGACGGCCTCTTTTGTGCCCAACAGAATAGCTCCTTGCGCAGATCTTGGATTAATGGGTATCAGTTGTTCACCAAAATCACTCACAAGGATCAAAGGGAAGAAATCCTTTACCTTAAATCAATATGGGCACATTTTAATGATCCCGCACTTTTTCAAAATTTAGAATTTTTATACACCGTTGTTGTTGGTATTGTCTAATTAACTATACTAATGCTAAAAATGCATTTTGTCTAAAAAGCTATTTTGTGATTAAAATGGGGATCTCCAATTGTTATTGTAATGGCAAGCTGGAACGTCCCAAATTTTATGCCTGTCCATGTAATGTCCTATCTTGGAAATGACCTTTAACCTTACCTTGCCTGGAACCCACGGAACAATAATGGATGAAATATAGAACTTACATGACACTATTTCCTCCCTCTTATTTTCCCCTATTGGTAAAGACATTTCCAGCGCCATTGAATATTATTCGGAGATCGCCGATAGTATTATTCAAGAGAAATAATTAACAAATTCCTTCTTTGGCCACAGAGAATTTTGATGTCTCCCTTTTATGGGTTAGTTTACTAGCCAATTTAATTGCCAAGTCAACTAGCAAAAACCTCAAATATTTAGAAATTGGGTGCTCTTAAAAAATGTGTTATTATTGCTTTAAATTGAAGAAAAATGGTCGCAATAACTGCTCATTTAAAAAAACCACATCCTCAATTTTACTCTCAAAGATTGCTTGATACCTGGGAAGAACAAAACACTTTTATACACAAATGCTCGTAGCTAATACACATTTGATGCCCACAAACTTCCCATATTTTTGGCCTTTAATGTAAAATCACCTATTATTTCACTTATTACATGAACACATGAACTCTGTCATTTATGGTATAAGCACCAAGGGGATGGATCAGTTGAACACTGTGCATGCAAGGGAATCCACAGCTGTTTGACCCCATACAAATTGCCTCTTTTATTTTTTAAAGAAACAATTTTTAAAGCAGTGGCTACACAATTTTGACAAACTGATAGAGTAGTGACATGCAAGAGCTATCATCTCGGCAAAAATCATACATCCATTGTGGGAATCTTGCATATAAGCTTACAAAGTTCCATGATTTGTATGTTATATCGCGCCCTCTATATGCCCATTCTCCATAGAGATCCGTGGAAAACTAGATTTTTAAGAAAAATCAATTTGCCCCAATGAAATTTCGTAAATTTACACAAGAATGTAAGTTAGTGAAACTAAATATTTTTCCAATCAGTTTGCAAAATTGTGGTCGCGGCGATATTGTGTTTTAACTCTGGTTTTGGTCATTATGAGACTTCAAACAGCTGTGCAACCTGTAAATCTAGGTTTCCTTAATAAAACCACTCCGAGTGGTTTTATTAAAAATCACTCCATATTAATATAAAGTGTAGTTTGGACGCTAATCATTTTTGGTGATAGTTAAAGGGCCCAGGGAAATGCAAATAGAAATTGATGTGGTTTTGTGTCAATTCTACAAAGGAGGGACGAGAAAGCATTCAATAATTTGGGTTTGGTGTATGACATCATTAGTGAACCTATTGATTTTTATAGAGTAATGAACATCCCATGTGTACTGGTGTGAAATCGTTCATGGCCGTGACTGAAAATCAATAGTTCTTTCACTAATGATTTAACTGGTAGCGTATTCTTTTTTGTGGTCCTCTTTTTATTGGAATGGAATGCCCCGTAAAGATTTGGGTAGGTTTATCATCTCATTTCCTGGGACTTTACCATATGTCAAAGCATTGCAACCATGCAAAAATATGTTGTTTTTTAAAGTTTTAGGGTGCTTTCTTCAGATTTTGTGGCCATGCCTCGTTAAAAAAATCTCTGCACGTTCCTTTAAAGATGGACTCTAGAGGAGAAAACAATAAGACATTGCAGTATAGATGAATGTATGGACCGAACCGAAAGACCGTGTATCGGCGGATATCAGGTTTGGTGGATGAAATAGAACATTAACCTGGGGATGAACTAGATCAATGTGGTAGCAACCACATTGTATTTTGCTAGTACTTAAAGCGGACAACTCACAACGTCGACAAAAAATGGGTACAGAATAGATCAATGAAATGGCAGTAAAGTGTTTATACACAATACCTATGATTACCAAACAAAAGTTATTTCTTCATACAACTTGAAATCCTGTGATGCTCAGACTTTCTGCTTTTGTCCATACAACCGAACCTTCTTACTTTCTCTCTGGAGTCCAGCTTTAACTCTGCACACAACCTGCCTGTCATCACTGGCGTACCAGACCTTGATTTTTGAGTGGACGAAGAGAATGAGAGCCGGGACTCGATGATCCTCTAAGAATTGGCCAAAATATCTGATTTTGCATAGTTTTTTTGGCATGAACCCCCACCCCGGGGGCCTCTCTCATGATCGCCACTGCATGACACAGTAGTTCTGGTTGGTTGGTTGTTTTGTTTTATTGAGTGAATGGCGCCTTCAGCAGGGCTTGAAATAAAGGCTTTCAGATCCAGAGCATTTTGGTTTTTTTAACAGTTTAATTGTCCCTGGTCTAATACAAATTTACCCAGTTTGTTTTTCAGACCCAGGGGCATTTGCCTTTTAGCAGGGGTAAATTTGCCCTTTGCCCCTGCTATTTCATAGCCTTTTTGGCATTTTGCAAGCAAACAGTGGCTATTGGGAGAGCCCAAAAACAATAAATCATTACGTAAATCATCTTGTAGCCCTCTCAGCATTCCTAGATGGACTCTCAAAATCATTTGATTACAGTATGCCGCAAGTCAAGCACTTTCATACCATCCTTACCTGGAGAAATGCGTTGGCACCGAGTACAATGGCACTTTCAAAGGGGGTGTGGCATATGGAAACAAATTAGATCCCGCAAGTTTTTTTTTCGCATCAAGTCGTTGGGGTCGATAGTCCCAACCAATGCATCGGCATGGGATAGAACTGATTTTGCATGTTTTAGCATGACCCACCCCCGGGGGCAATCCTCTCAAGAGCACGCCACTGCATGACAAAACATGGAGGTTTGGTTGTTGGGTTGGTGTTTGTTTGAGTTGAATGGCGCCCTTACAGCTAACACTGGGCTATTGAGGCCAATCAAGCTAACATCACAGACTGACGTAATTACATATAGTAGCCCTCGCAGCATTCTAGATGGAGCTCTCTACAACTCATTTGATTACAGTATGCCCAGTAAAGCACTTCATACAACCTCCTTACTGGGAGAAATGCGGTATCAAACAGTACAATTGGCACATTCATAAGGGGTGATTGGCATATGGAACAAATAGATCCCGCGTCCGCATCAGAGTTGTTGGGGTCCGAGTCACAACCATGCATAGGGATGGGATGAAGTCTGTTGCCCACCTCTGGCAAAACGCTCCATCACATACTGTCGCACCTCACTAGGTAATCTCTTCTACATGGAATTCCAGATACAGTATGTTTCAATACTCTTCCAATACATAAAGCTCTAGCCCTTTTTCATCAGCCTACCAACCATGCTTATTTGCTGATTGGCTCAAGAGATCACATAGTCCCACATTGTGCCATGGGGGTTAATAACAGCCCCCCAAAAGTTTCTTCACTTCTGCTCACATGGGTATAAAATCACACTTTATACTCGTATCTTATTTCTTTAAAGCACTATCAGTGATCCACCCAAAAGCATCAAATATTGAAATTTGCCAAGTGTCTCAAAGTGAAGGATAGTCTGTAGAATTTTTTTTTTTCCTTATAAAAATCCCCCCCCCCATGGAAGAAAATAGCACAGTGTTTCAAAGATATAGATCTCCATTCATTTGCTGGTTTGTAGTATGGTCCTTACGGACATAATGACTAGAAAATGTCAAATTTTGTCTTTATAGGTTGTCTCAGTCCTGCAGGAGGATATTTTAGGATAAGCTTAATACTTGGTTATAGACATGCAAAGATCTCATTTTTGATGATTCCTTTTGTTTTTCCTGATTTTGGCAAATCACTGATGTGCCTTAAAAGTTTTCCAAGAGAATTTTGAATTTTTGTGTTTTTTGTTTTAAAGGGCACTAAATTGGATCAGAAAATAAAAATCAATCACAAATTGGGGATTTGTTGTAGTGTCTGGTCCCAGTGTATGTTCCTAACATATTCCAACTGCCCAAGTGAAAAGACCGAAAGCAATCTAATAAGATATAATATATTTTCTCATTTACTCTCTGTACAACAATGTCTACAACACGTATCAGGGAGATTCACACACATCATGGAATTTTTCAGTTTTCTTCCTTTTTGTCATTTCAGTTGGAAAAAATAACTTGCGATAATCCACAGACTTATGCTTCACTTTTAAGCTATTCCTGTTAATTTTAACATACTTTGTTCTTTCGGATGGAACTGATAGTATCTTTATCATGGTGAAGAAAACAGTGATAAATGCAATGAAAAAAATCCTGCATCTATGGCATAAGTCCTCGGTTTTGGCCTAATTTTGTCAGTGAACATCAATACCTACAATATACAATATTGTTGTACGTTTGTGATGTGGGATTTTTTTCATTTCAGTGGACAACATCGGCACCTGGTTCACTTTGTTTGACACATTTTAAAGTTATAATTTTAAAAAAAAAAATGGGGAAATTTTATTTTTATTGTTAGTATCACTGCATAGTTGGAAATATTAACTATTCCATAACTGTTTTTACTTACTTCTCTACTCTTCTTTGTACACCGTCAAAGTTTACGTCTTATACAATTTTGAAAAAAATTAGATACAATAATAACAGATTTAAAGCTGTATTTCTTTATTTTTCAAAACTGTCGTGCGCGACATGTGGCGGTTTGCCCAGAATCACATTTCTAAACACAGATGCAAAATGGGACTATGCATTGACGCAGACCAACTTTCATTTCTTGGTCAAAAGAATCAAATCGCTTGCACTGGTCAAAGACTCATCTGGGGTGTGACACAGATTGGACCTCTAATGGCCCTGAGTGACCCCTTTGATCCCATCGGGTTTCTGTCCCTTGCCAGAGAAGATCTTCACGAGAGTGATATTGTTAATTTTGATGCTAAATGCCTCTATATTTTTAAATCATTGTTTGGAGAAACGCTTCCGCACGATGTTTCCAATTGGTGTAAAAGCTCATAACCGTTTATTTCGTTTAAAAAAACCGAATTTTTCTTATTAATTTGATGTGACAGATCATGGCGGATTACAGGGCCGAGAAATCAACCCGATTACTGGGCCAATCTTGGACGACCTCCCGATTGAATCAATAAACTTACAGTCAAGGGACGGACATCAGGGATAACTCAGAAGATATGCTCATTTTGTAAGGATATTTCATCATCCGGGGGGCGCACTTGTTAGTCAAAGGTGGATATGTGCGTTGAACAATAAACACTAAAAAGGGTTGTCTTTTTTCCAACAAATCCGATGTACCGCTACAATCGTTAATGTGTTCAAAACAGCAAAAGATGAGCAAAAAAAAAGTGTATGGTTTTTTTTCTTAACCCTGAAATTGTCAGGTTTCTATCTCTTAAGCAGGGATCAAATCCTCCAAACTATGTAATCGAACTGGAATAAATCAAGCAAGAAATAACGGGTATATTTACGATTCAATGCACTGCGTACTTGTTGAAGTTATCATAAACAGATAAAAATCTGTTTGGAGGTAGGGTATGGTTTTAGCTTGTTATTTAGTCGGTGAAAATACATGTTTAGGGGTGGGGCATTTTGAAAGTCCAATGTTTCCACCATCAATATCCAACCTTTGAAACAGTGGCACCCCCCCCCCCCCCAGGATATTCATAATTTAATACTATATAAAAATCCCTTTTATACAAAATAAAGCTGTACCGTGGTTTTATTTAATATCTTTTGATCGTTTTATATGGGACTATCAATTCTACATGTTTCGTAGCGAATTTCCATGCAATCTTATATGAAGGAACACCATAAATTTCCCCTTATTTTCACTTGATTGTTGTAAACACCTTAAACAACTTTACAGATAAAACCACTCGCTATGGACAACTGATGGACAAGGGTGAGAAAGAGGTCGTCTCCGATCAGGTCATTGAGTGCAAATTGATCACCAACTCTGCTAACAAATTCAGGCCTTTTGCATGTATGTTGATGTAGTTGGTACTTACCGAGGGGGGGTCCATCGCATAATAGACTATAATTACCCATTCATTAGCAGGCATAGTAATGCAATGTGATGGCCAGCAGACCTTGTTTTCACTCATTTAAAAGTGAGTAGTTAAATCTTATGTTCCCATTTTGTCAAACCCAATCAGATACAAAGGGATAATTCAGGCTATCTTCCTTCAACAGCTTCACCCTGTTCCCAGAGTGGACCCGTGAGCTTGAGACTATTTATTTTTTGCCTTCTGTTAAAAATAAAAATAAAGTCAACAGTGTAAGGTAATGAAGGTAATGTAATTATGCCCAAAAAAAAACACCTGTATCGTTTGGTGAGAAGTACAGAAAGCGGCACTGGCACTTTTCACAAATATTAATTTCTTTCTTTCTTCAATTTGCTCTCAAATGATAGTCTATCCTTTGGAAACAGAGAATATTTTACACATAAAAATAACAACCCGAAAAAACAGATAGGGACATTGTATGAGGATAAAGACATCCATAATTTGAGGGGGCCAACTTTTAAGTTTCTCATAACTTTAATCACAATGTGTATATTGACATGAATATTTTTGACACGTACTCACTGATATTATTACAACACAAAGGTTCTAGAGGCAGTCAAACACTGTGCATATTGTGAGAAACTGCATACGGCGTGGCATGTTCGTGTGTTAAACACCATTTTTGTCATCTGCTGAATTTAAACGTCGCAGGTGGCTACGATAAATTCCAAAATCGTCTTTTACCCATAAGGAAGCTGAGTTTGCTTTAATCATTTCGTGTGAGGCCTTTTGTATATAACCGCCTTTACAACCATGCAAATATCGATTTTTAGAAAATCTTGAGGGCGCACCTATTTTTCAATGTGCCAGTGGTGCTTTTTAAGTTAACCTTTTAATGAAGATGAGGCCACTCCTGGTATGGAGCTGGTTACTTCTATAAAGATGCATCAATTTTGGCTTTTGAAGACCCCTAACTTTTCCATGTCTTCCCCTGGTGGGGACGGGTTGGCGCAGTGTATCTTCCCTCTTCCCTTGCCTTTCATTCAAAACCAAAGTCCAATGTAAATTCTGGGCCAAATTTAGTTATTAAACCCAGGTTTGGCCATTTTCTACCTTCACTGAACAAATTTTGACATTTAAGCAAATTTGTGTAAAATTGTGGCTTTAAGATAGAAGAAATTTGACTATATTTTTTTCAACATCTTATAGAAACTTTTTGGTTTCCCGATTGAGAATTTTACTAATTTTCCAACAATTTGAGAAAAATTTTGAAAAACACGACCCATTGTATACCAAACTTGGCAGAAAAAAGGGGTCATTGATACTACTAGAGGGCTGCAAATGGGACCGATTTCTGTGGCTAACGTCCCTGTATGGTATTTGTGTTGAGAACCCCTTCCCTGGGCAAACTGTTCTGGTATTATGGTTTCTCTCATTCTCTAAGTGGGCTGAGTGCCTTTCATGCTGCTGCACAGCACCTTGAGCATTTTTACGTGGATTTGTCGCACGTTAAAAATTACACATTATTTTATTATGGCCTTACAAGAATATGTTTGCTGCAGTCCAGACTACATACATGGATCGCGAAGTTCAAGATGCTAAAGATCAAGGGATATGGTCAGAATATCTGTAGGTTCTACCAAAATCAGGAGGTGCAAACATACAGCTTGACAAGCCTACTTCAACAATCAAATTAGCAATTGACGAAGATGTGCCACCACCCCTCACCATCACACTGCAGTACAATTTTGGAAACGCAATTGATTTCAATTCTGCTGTATCTGCCATAAACGCAAGGCTGTGTTCACAGAGTCTCTAAACTGCCATGTGCTATACCGCAGTGACCTCTACATGGAATATTTCCGATTGGGAAGATCTCCCGCATCTGTCCTACGAACCCCTCGCTCACTTTGTATCGGCGATCTTTTTTTTAGTGTCATATTCTTGCAAACACCTTGTCCACCAGCAGCGAATATGCCATAACGCATCCTGAAACCATTCATTTTCGGGTATGATGAAGTTGAAAATGCATCAGCTTTTTCTTTCCTTTCTTCCTTTCATCCTTTCACTCCCCGTGCTTGGATGCGAACACACAGTCCAATATGAATATAACTTTATCCCAATTGTGACTTTTACCACAGTTACTAGCCATGCTGGTTGAGCTGAGGGCTATGAATTTTCCTTTGGTTTCACAATTCTCATTCACAAACAAAGTGTTATGATGGTCGTATCTTGTCCATGTGAATATCAGCAACATGCATTAAAACCTGGTAATTACTATTACCTGTTCAAGGTGCTATCCTTGTCATGGCTGCTGGCAAGAAAGGAGACATACAATTTTCATCAGACAAAGTTGCTTTAAATAGAAAAGACATGGGTTATTCTTAAAAAAACGTAACCTTAAAACAAAATCCAGCATCACCGACGCATGCGTGTCTGCCGCCGCGGTTTGTGAATGGGGGACAAAGGTCATATGAGATCATTAAGGTCACATGAGGTCACCACATGTGGGTCACTCCCATTCACTAGTATACAATATCATTAAAATGTGCGGCACATCAGTCGCGTAAGCCTACCTTTGCAAATGGGGGGGGGGGAGAATGGGTCCGAGGCAATTTTCTGAGGGGGCAAAAATTTGGGTCTCCTTCTCCCTAGACACGGTACAAAGGTCAGTTTTCATCAGGGGCGCCGGGGGGGCAAGGGTTGTTACACCACATATGTGGAAAACAGCGGGTAATTATACATACATACATACAATACAGACATATTAAGCACTTATATAGCGCTTACTTACATACAGAGCGGCAGGGCCCTCATGAAACATCAGAAAATTCCATGGTGAAACCAGAAAAAAGTGTGAATAGAACACACTCATCGGGAGCAGTAAAAGATGATTTTTGAGACCATGTTTGACATCAAGGTATAGTATTTTTGATTCTCTGATGGAATGTGGTAGCATGTTCCAGATAATTGGGGTGCTGAGTGGATGATGAACCCGTCAGTGGGTCAGTTTGTTACTTAATTTAATATTACAGTTGATCTCAGTAAGTTGTGTGGTGTCATTGGCAGATCTCAGACCAGTTCTACCTGGGCAATACAGAGATAAGAGAAATTATAATTACCATTTGGGTCAGATGCCACACACGACCCAATTAATCAATCCCAATTTGCCTTCCTTCTTGGCAGCAGACGACACTAAAAAATTAAAGTAAATTACAAAGTATTGTATATTTATTTTTTATAGATGAGGGACTCATGCTTTAACACAGGTAGTACTTGGTCTACTGACATGTAGAGGTGCGAAAGAGTGTCCCCTCATACAGTTATACAGCATTCAATAGCTTATCACGCCCGATTGAGCGCGATTTTTAAAAGTACAAGCCCTGATGCTCACGCATACTGCTTGGCATGCAGTGCTGTGTTCGTTGCCCGGCGTTGACATCACATTTCACCTCATCTATTACTTCATTATTAAATTTGAGCTTTGTTCATGTTAAATGTCTCTCACAATGAGTTTGAAAATAGTGTCACTATTTTGATGAAGACTGTTTGCAAGATAATTTACGGATGTAAATAGTACTTCCAAGCCCCTAAATAGTACCGCCCAAGCCGTAACATAGTATCTCCAAGCCGTAATCATATCTGGCTTGTCCTAATCTAGTCATATTGTGCTGCGGTCTAACACCCCGAGCATGAGGATGGGTATTATTTCGTTTTTTTCGGATCATGAGGAATTGCTCTACCGGTATGTCCGAGCGTAAATGAAGTACATCACCTTGTGAACCTCAGGCTGTGGTCTAAAGGGACCTTGCATTGAGTGTGATTGTGAAAGATTAATAATTATCATAGCAAATTATGGAAAGTTTCGTTTAAATGTAAGTAATAACCAGTTCGACAACAAATATATACATATCGATATGAAATTTATAGACATCTCCTTGGGTTGGTATATTTTGCGACCCCACTATGCCTGACCCGGACTCAGAATTGGAGTCAGCATGTGACGTATAACAGTACAATCCATGTTTATTTTTTTGCACTTTGGTTATACTTATATGTAACACGCGCTGTAGTCTGAGTCAGATCAGGCAATAGTGGGGGGGTCACAAAGGTACCAACCCAAATCTCTAACATGTGACCATTCGTACCATACATGTAATATTCAACTTCTGCATGGCAAATTTTCCTGGCAAATTGTCCAGTACATGCGCAATATCTTCACAATCTCTTGCTGTACAATTCTGCAGATGGTATGAAAAGTCAGCCTAAGATTCATTAAAATGAGCGAAATTTTCACAAAATATGTTTGCAGTAACGTCAAAATGGAAGTGGTTGCTAGCATTGTACGTGTTCTGCAGTATGATACAGTGGGTTTCCCAAGGATATTCAAACTTTATTGTATACCTACATACTGGGAATTACCAGTTCAATTTTCACAGGTCACAAAGTCTTTGTTCATCAATGTTGGGTGACACGTAAAAAGTGCATCGCACACTGTAAAATGTACTAATTGTGGTCTTTCTTGAATGCATGCCCTGTGCTATTTTGTTTTTTTTGCTTTGACACAAAAGAGAAATTTTATGCCCGGGGGATTTTGCATTAACAGGCTGATTCAGAGATTTTGAAAATATAATTTGTTGTGAATAATTAAAAAATAGTGGCCTAGAAATCAAGATAGTCACCTAAAATGCTCCATTCCATGTTTGAGATGCATCAGTTTTTCGTTTTCATGCAGTAAACATTTATGTATAGTATAAAAGTCCGCAGGGATCTAGTCTTTAGAAAAGGGGGTATTCATCCGTGTCCAAAGAATTTCACATAAAAAGGGTAGTTTTTTAGGATCAGGCAAGTTACGTATGTAACATGAAAAGGTCTAGAAAATCACCCAAACTCAAGAAAAAGGGGTTTTAGATTTTGTAAATGAGGACTTGCGCATTTAGGGGCCATATTCATTTCAGCATAAATTTTTTTTAAAACGTGTTACGGAAGTGCCACAACCAATTTCTTATGGGAGTACCTTTGAAGTACCTGTTACGTAGCCTCAGAGTACCCACCGCATGGGTACCACATCGCCGGCCGCAAAAGTGGGGGTAATCATCCATAGGTACACACACAGGAGTAGCTTAACCCACTAGTCCACCCATGCAGGAGTACCTGCATGGGTACTCCCAGGCAAGTGAGCCTTTGAGCTCCGTTGATGATTTTAGTAATTTTATCCATGATTTACATTTTGGTCATATATGTTTATGTTTTTACCACAAAATGTCATATCTAAGGGTTTTTGGTGATGCTCAACTAAACATATGATGTTAATTAAGCTTGAAAATGATAAGATAGCCCGCCAAACAACAATGGAATGTTGGCACCCTCTATGGTCCCAAGTGCTGCCTACTAGGCAGACGGTAGGGAGTACCTGTGAAGGTCTCGTGGAGTAGCTGCAGTGTTACTCCACTACTGGTGGCTTACGTGGGTACCTATCAAGCACCTGCAGGCACTACAGAGTACCTAATAGGATGGGTACTGCTAAGTACATAGCTGCTATCCTAATGCTACACAGTGACTTGTGTACTTCGCTTCGCAAGTACTCTTAGTTGTAGCCTGGAGTTTTGCTATACAAACTCCAGGGTTGTTGGTACTGCATCAATAATGCATCAAGGGGGTCCCTTAAAGTAGAACTAAGAGTACACATGGATTAACCCTAGTTTAAAACCGTGATAGAATCTTGCTGGTCCTTTACTTGCCTTCAAACCTTTGCTTTCACACAAAAAACCCTAAATGTCGCACCAAAATTTAAAGAAACCATGACAACATGATTTTTATTACAGTGCTATAGTTTTGAGATTGAGAATGACGACTCCTTTGTGATTAATATAACCCATGGAAGTTATTAGAGTACAAATACATATACTCCATGATATACCATACCAAAATTGTTCTATATCACATAACCATGAAACGGACAATGTTTTATTAATTTTTCACTCATAATTTATTTTAATGTCAGTCATTCAGGTTTATTTTTCTTAAATTTTTGGGACATAAGTTTGTGTGCTAATTGTGGGCAGATTCGGCAATTTTCAGGGCAAATGCCGATTTATCGCTGAGCTGCAAATGCGGAAATAGTGGCCGAAAATAACATTCTCAAATGCAAATTCTCCCCGGATCCTTTAACCCATAGAAATTCTGAAAACTAATTACCCCGACAAGGTTTCCTCCTCCGCGACCCAACCCTGTGCCGCTTAGCGACTCTTCAAGACACCTTTAATTTTCTGATTAGTTCAAATAAAACCTTACCTGCATGAACTATACTACTACTACTACTATTGGCCTCGCCGGTATCTAGACATTTGATCATCCATTCTATACTATCCTGCATAGCAGGTCCCAGCTCATTTGTGTCTACCCTACTGCATCCCTTTTCAGGATGTCTAAGAAGTTTTTCGTTGTCCGCCCCTATGTACATGTGGTTGGTGTCCCAAGAAGGAGTCTATCTGGTACAAAGCTCAGTGTGGGGTTAACAGTGGTCTTGCAGCTGCACTAAACTTATATTTTACTGTTTGATACCATCATCATTGTCCTATATCATTTTTAAAGTTAACCACTTACAAATCATCAATTGTTTTTTTATCAAATTTGCATTATGAAAATGTGTTTCGAAAGCAAACATTGCTTGGTATGGCTTCCTCCGCGCTTTGCGCGAGAGAGAGCGGCACCTCTTCCCGCCCTCCCCCCACTTACTATATGAATTATCTGTGACACTTAAACCCCCTTAAGTATTTTTCTGTTTTACTTTTAAAAGCCCATTTATCATACAATATTTGCTAATAGTGACTCGCTCAGCAGCCAAATTCGTCAACTTTTTTCGACTTGTCGTGCCGCCGTCCTGAGATTGTTGGATACGCGCCCGCTCAAAATGCCATTTCCGCGGAATATCCATGGGCTTGAAAAAATTAACTTTCCCCAGATATTTTCTGAATTACACACAAGTCATACAAGCCTCCTGGTGTGTGCAAAATACACTGGAAGAATATGGTTTGGGGTTTGTTACATCTAATGTTAATAATTGCCTCAATTACTTGCTTAGGGTAGGGAGAAAGTTGTTTAGGGTAGCCAAATTGTGCTACTGTACTTGTTTAGGGGCGCAAATTCCATAAGTACTTGTTTCGGGTCGCTAATTGCGCTGCTGATACTTGTTTAGAGGGGTTAAAATTCAAGCTTCGAAAATACGTATTTAGGGGCTTTTTGGTGATTGCTGCATGGACACATTGATACCGCCCTGTCCATTTTAAAGCCCCCCCCCCTCTCCCCCCCGGAACAAGTGCCATAGGATACTGTGTATAACAACAATTCCGGATCTGGAATTTGATAATAAAGTTGTGATTTTCTATATGAAGGACTTCGATTTGAGCTTAGTTATTTAAAACACCGTGATTTGTATGGACAGCATTATGTAATATGCAAAAACATGATTCGTTAGAAAATTTGAGAACATAGAAATCTCACCCCTTTAAAGTGACGGGAGTTTTTCTTAAGGATACAGATTCTCAAATTGCACTGGTTGTAGACCACCTACCGAGAAGGTTTTCGAAGTTTATTGGAGGACAAACACGCACAAAGAACTGCGAACCTTGTTTTGAACTGGGCCTGCTATTCTAACCGTCCCTACAGGAACCCATGCTTTGAATTTTTCTCTCGTCATGACAGAATACGAAATCTCATCTTATTACATAAGACGGCGAATTCCACTAATTCCACTTCAGGTGTGCCCTAATATATTGGGTAGCATTCCACATATGCAAAAAAAAACAGGGTTCTAAATAGAACTGTATCTGTAATTCGGTTTAGAAATTGGTTTCTCTTCCAGCATGAATAGCCCTGCGAGTGGAACAAGTGGTATCGTGAAATGAGGAACGTGACCACAAGTGACTTCTATAGAACACCATTCATGTCAAGAGAAAAGACTCTGGTATACAACAAGGTGGCAGATGATTTGTAATGATTCAAACAAATAAGTTGTTGTTTATTATACTGTAATTTAATAGATTATACATGAGCAAAGAGATTCCAAGGTGTTGATAATGTCATGAAAGAGGCAAGAGTAGCATGATTAGGGATCTGGTTATGGGTAGGGACCATCTTCAGAGTTTTTAAAATGTTAGGATCAAATTTATACTCCTTGCAGGCTCAAAAACTGCGACACCAAGGGCTACGGGTGATTAGTCCTCAGTTTTCACAAAATAGCCCCAGTGAGAAATTTTGGTCTATGGTTAAAATGTACTACGAGAGGCTACTTTTGTAAGAATTTGCTTCAAACAGCCCCCCCCCCCGTAGCCCCAAAAGTATTTTGACCCTAGCACAATTGGTTCCATCATACAATAGCTTTAATCATTTATATAGGTGCACACCCGGAGTAGTGTAACTTGCAGCACAGACATATTTCCCTGTTGAAATCATAACCCCCCAAAAATGGCCCTGTTAAAATTCCGGGGCCGGGGGGTCTTGGTCTGAATTGATTATCAGGAACTGGACCAAAAGTTGTGTTTGCCTGAAACTATGCGCTGCGTGGGAGAGCGCGTGGCCACTGGTTAGGATATGTCCCTTTGGTGCTAAAAGGTTCCCGGTTCAATTCCCGGCAGGACCACTTGCAGGGATTTAATCGGGTACTAAATCTGGATTTAATCTGTACAAGAGCTATTGATTGAAAATTGGGAATTTGTTTCACCATGGTTTGGTTGGACTAAACCAAATATGAGTAAATGCACCACAGATTTTTGCCTTAAAGGTCCATGGACCGCTCTCTAATAGCGCGTCCCCAGAAGCCGGAATTTGCGGAAGTGGTCAACATTTTGCGTATCAGAAAAAAGTACTATTTTTCTCATTTACCCTTGAAATCTTAGGGCAAAAGGATGTTTGGTTTGGATATTTGTAATGAGCGAAAAGTACCCCAATTTGGTCGACCAATAACAGTACTCTATGGGGCTTACGAAATCACGTTTTCTGCTCTCACATGAAAAACCCATTGAAAATATCGGCCGAAACTTTACAGGTGGGTGGCGGTTTTTGGTGAAGCCCATCTATCAAGATGAAAACTTCATATCCTTAATCGGCCATCCCCCTTTAATCTTTGAGCTTTCTTGCAGGAGGACTACGAGTCCATTCATACTTCAGTAAAATGGATGAAAAATACCCTCTGATGCAAACCAGAGCAGCCGTGCAAACTGGTTGCTGTTCATTTGAGTCAGGATGGTTTTCATCATTTTCACACTGCACTGTGTTGAAGTATGAATGGACATTAAAGCCACTATCAGTGATTTTTCAAAATGTAAACAAATCGCGCCCCCTATTTTTTTTATCAAAGACCATTTTGTGCTGTTGTATTGAAATTATTTAAAAAAAGACCCTCTTGAGAAAGTGGCTCTAACTTTTAACATTTGCCTATTTGTCCAAGAAATTCGTTTTTATGCAATGTTTACTATATAAAAGTTGGACCGACGGTTAATAGTAAACAAAAGTCGTAAATGGCATCTTCAAACTGTTATTTAAGGTGCAACAAGAGATTTCAAGATAAAATTTTCGGTGTGCTATGTAGTGATTTCATGCAATAGATTCCCTACCTTTATTTGATACAGAAAATAACCTAAATGAAAAACAAAAGGTGATTTGTATATACCTATACTTCAATAGAAAAAATGCTGAGGTTGTATTTGCTCCTTTATAGGAAATTAGAAATTCCACAATTTTGTACCAAAGCAACGGTTCTCAGCGTAAAGTCCTTTTCAAATGTGATTCTTTTGGGATAGAAAGTTACACTAGTGCCAAAATCAGAATTCTCACATTTTTAGGGAGACTGTTATTTGTAACTCTTGTTTCACCTTTAATGCTTTAGGGTCTGTTTTTCACAAAGAACAGTAATATAAGTTATTGATATGACCTCACACTGGCAATTTAGATACACAATGGGCATTTGAAATTTGGAAAAAAAAATAGCTCTAAAAAATGACTGAAGCGGCTTAAAGAAATCACCATTTCTGTATGGTTTATGGATGTCTGGAATTGTTTTGTACTGGGTTAAAGGTCAGAGGGTTATTGAGTCATCCACAATGCACCAGTTTGGGAAATTCATCTCTATAAGGTAATTGATCCCACAAAAATCTTAAAAACAAAACTTGACTTTTACACTCATTTTAGGCCACAAGGTGCTAGTACTAGGGGGAATTTTTGCATGATCATGAAATTTATTGTGGTCTTAACACTTCATGAACACTTTATCACTAAACTGACCTGTGTGTAGTACAGTACAGGAGAAGGCCGACATTGCAAGGCATTGTGGATGAATTCAAAACACCCTATGTTAAAGGTAGGACTATGAAATTGAAATAGATTTTTGTTTTGTGGGTATTAAAGGTGCGTGTTCTGATCATTTTTGGGACTCCTGATTACCCGGAAGTAGTTCATGGATTTTGATATCAGACGAAAGGCTGTATTTTCTCAGTCGTCCTGAAAATTTGAGCCCTCAAATACCAGTATTCCCCAGATATAAAACAAAAAATGCTGTTTTAGTGGTTAAACCGTCAAATTGCAAAGATTGAATAGGGCTTTGCAAAACATGCAGTATTGCGTTGCTTGTACCAATCAAAACCGCCAAGTTTGTTTCCCCGGTACTTGATGGGGTGTAGTAAAAGTGCCAGGTCTCATATCAAGTAGAGAACACAAACACATATCGGGACAAGCACACGTTAATTTGTGCGACTAAAAATATAAGTCTACTGATCCATTCCAAAGTTGAAACGAATCAGATTTTCGTTTTAAACCTTTAGGTATAGTACAACAGTACCATTAGTTGTACTGTTTAAAATAAAATTCTGGATCTGGAATTGATTACACGGATTGTGGTTTTTGTTTCTCTATGGAGGCCATTGATTTGGCGTAGTTTTTTCACATAGGATTAGTTATGAGGCCATGCATTATGTAAATACAAAAAAACATTTGGTAGATATGAGGGCTGCATCCTCTGAACAATCTGAGTCAGGCATCTAGTCCCCCTTGGAAGAGCCATGCCTCAAATCAAACCAAAATGGAAACAATGATCAGGGGGTGTTGTAAAAGGAAGGGTTGACCTTAAAAGGGGCATTTGTGATCCACAAACCTGGATGTCCCGGGCCCGACTTGCCTTAAACAGTTGAGATGTTTATATCATCTGAACTGTTAGCCTTAGTTATCCATGTTATACCAAATCTAATGTGCCAAATGTGGTTGTTCTGTAAGACATGTGCAATTTTGTATTTTCTGTCTGTAAATGGCACATATTACAGCACTAGTGGCCTATGGGACTGTGGGAAACAAGAATTTACTCATAACAAAAAACCGCAAAGATTGGATCCAACCAATTTGTGAATGAAGCCCTTCTTAGGATATCTAGTGAACCATAAAAATGGAAGGTGGGTGAATCACAACAATGCACCTTTAAGGAGGTTGAGGTCAGCCTACAAAAAAATTCTGTCTGCCTGGGACCTTAAAAAGAAGTGGGCAAATTTTCTGTCAAATATGTGCTGAAGTGACATCACAAGCAATTTAAACAAAAGTCTTACAGCGCCCGTATTTTGCACCCTCTGGTGCAATCGGGGCCTGTATTTGAACCTTCGTATAAACTTTAGGGGTTGTTTTGTGTATTTACCTTCACTTTGGGAAAATTCGCAGTGTCAATTTTTTTTCTGGGACCTGCGGGGTTCCCCATGGCCCTGGGGGGATTTTGTAGGGTTGTTGAGGTTAAAGGTTGTACCGGGGCAAATTCAGGTCAAAGTTAGGCCTAAAAAAAATCTGTTGATTGGAGTTAACCCGACGACCTATTTTTACTGCAGACCCTAAATATTTTTTTTTTTTTTTAATATTTTTGAAAAAATGGTCATTGAAAAACGCTGAAATGCATAAAACAGAATTTATATGCGTCCTATTCGGTACACTCTCTTAAGGATGCAGGACATTCAAAGACAAATAAAAAGATGGTTGGGGTTACAAAAAAACGTGAAGATGTGCCATTTGTTTTTGTATGTGTGTCAATGTGGTGTTCTGGTATGTGAACAGAAAAAAAAAAAAAAAAATCAGAACTACCCCCCCTACCTACCCTATTTTTTGTTGCTACGGTAAGCAAAATAAAACAAATTTTTTTTTTTAGGCCTTAGTCTTAAGTCCCCAATTTTCAAAGGGTCACTTCTGTTAAAAAATTGGTCACATTGACAGTGGCCGGAAAAGGGTGACCCTTGAGGTTTTAGGTAAAGGTCATGTACAGGTCAATGGGTTATTGTTTTTAGGTTTTTGCATTTTTTAGCTTCCCCATTTTGAAAGTATACACTTCAAGTCCAATAAATGCTCGATAATATGAATCGGTGGGTGGGAGCTCGGAGGCAGGGCGACTTTAAAGAGATTGAGGTGTTATTAAAGGTAATGTTAGGGATCAAATTGTGTCGCAAATATGTTCCTTTTAGGCAAACCTGACATTTTGTTAGTTTCCCCATGTTATGATCTGGGCAAAAGGCCCGATTTGAGAACAGCCTGTGGTTACTTAGGCTCCCGATACAATCATGACAAAGTTTTATAATTGTCCAAGGTTTTGGGGTGACATGCACTTGCCAAACTGTGCAATCTGTACCTAATTCAAAAGATAAGTACTAAGAATACTAACTCTTACAACAGGTAAGGCCAAGAAAAAAAAAAGTTTGTCTCAGAAGACCGCAAGGCATTTTGTTTTAAAATGGTCTTTACGCACAATTGTTGGTTTTTGTCATTGAAAAATTGTTTCATACCATTTATGAGAAAAAAATAGAAAATTAGGACCAAAAAAGGAGGAAAAGTGGTCAAAAAAATGCAAATAAAAAATCCTGCATTTTGCATTAGCGTTTTTCTAAAAAAACTTTCGCATTCCCTTGCATTTCTCACTTTCTTCGGAGATAACTTTTTTTGGGGGGTGGAGGCCTAAGCAGGCCATAAAAATAGGTAAAGAGTTTTTTTCTTAATTGGGGGAAGGAATCTGAAGTTAAATGTTGGAAAAAGTAGTAAAAAATACACACTTTGTTGAAACAAGGTCATTTTCTAAGCCCTACTGCAATAAACAACACCAAAAACATCAAAAATGCCTCACCATTATTCCTAAATTTCAATCAAAGCAGTGTGAAGTATTCCTAAATTTTAAATCAAGCCATGTAAATTTTTAAGTGTCTCAAAAACACATTAAAACAGTTTACTTTACTAAATATCTAGGTCTTCTAACTTGAAAATTCTGTTTTTCGATGAACCACGAAGGGTTTATTTTAACATATTTAGGATCTATTAGGAAAAATACTGTTTTAATTATTTGTTTACTGCAACTTTTAAATTCATGGCTATCGCATCTCAAAAAAGCAATGTGGTCAGCAATTATATAAGGTTGTTTAGATCACATGCAGATTACAGTGGGGAAACGGGGGAAGCATAAAACAAACTTTATGCTTGCCCCCTGAAAATATATGTGCCCCCTTTTCCCCCCTGGCCGGCATATAGCCCATTAATATTCATTGTTGTTGGTTTGTGTCAATTCAAATGAATAATTTTGAGGTATGAGGCTTGTTGGTTCATTTGGAGAGGATGTGCTGATATTAATTTAAAAAGCCAGGTAGTGGAGGAGATACACTTTTTAAAGGTGTAATTTTTCTGTTATTGCAGATAAAAAGTTCAAAATATGGTTAAACAGTGGCGTAGCCGGGGGAGGGGGGGGGGGGGCAATACTATACTAACAAATTTAGTTATGCTTGCCCCCCTGAAAAATATATATGCCCCCCCTTTACCCCCCTGAAAAAAACTGGCTACTCCACTGATGTAAATTAATTTCAAATCAATTTAAATTTTCTAAATTCCCAAGTAAATGTACTGGTTAAGTCATGCTTATCCGGATGGCTGACAATTGCATGAGATGAAGGAATTTGCTAGACCAAGTGGACTTTAGGTCTTCGCTCAAGTTGTGGGACTGATTGGTACTTTTGTTGTCTAAATCTGTATAATTCATCTAGCCTGACATATTTTAGCTGCAGCAATAAGCATTCCAAGATTAAGTTACACTCTTTATTTAAGGAAACCATAAAAACACTGATATAGGTTACCATGCAGGTTTTGGAGATTGGAGAGGGCCGGATTTGTGAATGGCGAAAATCGTCAATAGTCGACTTGGTTACAAACCTTATCCATTGTATTTTGACCTATTGTTATAAATCATTAAAGTATAGCTTTTTGCCAAATGTACCCAATTAAAGGACTATAATGGGGGAACAGGTTGGCGCAGCGTGTCTTCGCTGCTTTTAACCCATGAGATCTCGGTTCGATACCTGGCAGGGGCTCGTTTCACTTCGGCGCTTGATGTGAAGGGGTTTCTCGATCCATAAGTCGTTTCCGCAGGTTTTATCAGGGTTAATCCGGTTTCCTCTGCTTACTAAAATCTAAAATCGGCTTCTTGGCCTAATCAACTGGTATAGGTTTCTTGATGTGCTGAGCGGCCTTTAATGGCTGCCGACAGGCGCCTTGAGCACGTATTTCACGTGGATATGCCGTGCCGTTAAAAATATCAAATTATTATATATTATTATTATATGTAGTTGATGGACCGTTACGCTGTGTACCGTACTATGGAAATCCCAGGAGGGTGGCCACAGGCCTTCAACTGGCTACATCGCTGTGGGTTGCTGATCCACATTCAAAGAAGAATTGGTTAATCGGGTGTATTTGATCTTAAAAAATTAATAGCATGCAAGATCTCATGCAAAAATGTTGGCCTCAATCCATGCCATGTAAAAGTTATCAAGTTTCTTGGATAAAGCATATATCTGCTTAGAATGACTGGAATATGGAATCATTGACAACTTTAAAGGGATATCAGCGATATTGGCCCTTTAATTCCTCCACATTGAATGATTTCAACACTGTACAAGTATGCATTTAGGCCATATACCTTGATTACTACATTTGCAATTTGTTATTGGCTGTTTTCCTTTTAAGATAGACTCCTCATTGCCCACTTTCGACTCGATCAGTCTAAAACTCTTTCCAAGATTCTTGTGCTTTTAAAAATCTGTGAAGCAAGAACAAAAAAGTCAAGTCTGATTCAGCAGTCACTATGAATAGCTGAATATTTTAATTATCATGTTTCATTCTTGCTAGTTTTATGTAGTTGATAGATCACAATTGAACCAAGGAATAAAGTTGTGTCAATATTAAGTAAATAATTATTAGTCCTGTGTCTTATGTATAGTATTTTTGATCAAAGCGCTTTGATCATGTCATGCTAAAGCGCTACATAAATGCTTATTATTATTATTTATTACAACCATGCTATAGAATTGTGTTCCAAAAACCGGTGTAAAGAAACTGAGTGTCCCCCATGAAAGAGTGTCCTAGCTACCATAGCAATATGTATGGAATAAACCATGACCTTGTAGACGAGGCCATTTGGGCACAGTGTTGAAACAAATGATGCATACAGTATTCAATAGAGAATACAATAGACAGATGGGTGGTAGGACACTCAGTCACACGGACACTGTATTATATGACATCGGCCCCTTGCACTATTTGCAAAAACACAGTTCACCAAACATGAGTGGCATCTGCCGTCGTGGTTTGTGAATGGGGACAAAGGTCACATGATGTCACCAAAGTCTCATCAGGTCACCGACACATGGGACCCCACCCAATATGGGCATAATATACCAAGCAATTTGATTATTTTGGGGCCTTGACCTCTAATGACCTCTAGATGACTGATGACTTTTGACCCCACTCGTGAGTGAGAGGGGTAAACATGTGGCATGGGGGGCAATAACAAGACCATTACACGGCATGCAGTGCCATGAAAATGTGTGGGACGTTGTGGAAAACAGTAGCAATAATGTGTAATAGGGTTAAAGTTTTACCACAGCTATGAGGGGATACACCCCCCCCCACAGACACAACTACCAAAGCAATTCCTATTACCCTCAGGACTCTTGAAGATGATACAATGATCATTTTACAAAAAAACATTTTGCCAATGTAAAAAATGCACGCTTAATTTCAGTTTAGTTTTTTTTTAAAAATATTTCGGTTTTTTTGTTTTTTTAAAGATTTGGAATGCTTTAAAGGTGCAGTGAGAGAAAGAAATTTTTGCATCACAGCTGCTGTCCCCAAAATATGCAATCCTGATATTTTTGACAAACTGATGTTAAGGCTTCTATCACTATCCCCATCTGAAAGATTAAGCTGATGGATAATTATTTCATGGTACGACACCAAAATGGTGAGATTTTCTAATTTCCTATTGGAGCAATTACAAAATTCAAGCCTAGTGAAAATTATGGTAACCATATACAAAAATAACCTTTTGTTTTTATTTTTTTGTAGTCCGAACACAGGTAGGAAATTTATTGAGGTTTATGAAATCACTACATATGACTGAAACTATGGATGACACCTTTCACACGGTTTTGTGTACATAGACGGCTCGATTCATTTATTTCAAAAGAGGACAAGATTTAACTTGTATTATATGAAAGATAATTGTCATAGAATACTTTTGGAATGCAACAAAACTTGAAAATTAATGAAAATTTGGCTAAAAATTCCAAGATGGCGGCTCCGTGTCTGATGATGATTGAACTATTTGTTTTCGGGGGTGATGCCTCACCCACCAAATTAATCCCAGTTAGAAACAAATTAAGTGGACGACTAGACAAGCCATTGGCATGTTGTATATGAAAGATAATTGGCTATGGATTAATTTAAGACTCCAAAAATATTTAATAACAAAATTATCTTTGATTTCGAAATCACAAAATTAGGAATATTGGTCAAAAAATCCAAAATGGCGGATATGCAATAAATGTTCAGGGCCGAACCCTGTGCTTTTTAAATGCTGGGTCAAGGCTTCACATTAGCAAGATTTTTTATGAATACCCTTTCAAACATTATTATGCCTTATTGAGGGCGGAACACTCCATATTGCTTCCCATGTAACGGCACCCCTGCTGCATGGTTCACATGATCAACGATTGGTAGAACTGCTTGACCATGCATGGCCAACTGCACTTGGCTGTTGTTGAGCAGGTCAACCATAGGTTTGAGAAATGGCACCATAGTCCACCTTTTGTTGACTCATGGTCATAATCATGTTCATTTAGCATAGGGGGGGGGGTCAAATGCTTGACCATGGTAACCATAGGTTGGACTGTGGTGACATTTCTCAAACCTAGGTTGACCATGGTCAATAGCATGGTCCAAGCACAGTTCTACTACACCATGGTTGACCATGGTGAATCTGGCTGGCCAAATCAACTGGCCAACCAATACCTTTTTTTAAATTTGTTAATAGGAATAAATTTCCAATGGTTTCAAAATAAGTACAAAAAACAAAAAAACACGCGTTTTTTTTTTAAATATTCCAAAATGGCGGAAAAAGATCAAAATGTCGTCTTCTTGCGTGCGATGGACGGAATCATTTTTTTTTAGTGTGATAAACTCCTTGCATCAAAAATTGGACAAATTCAATTATATACATAAGGTACCATAACATGGTGCCATTTTTGCGACGGACGGGAAAAAAAATTGCGACGGGGGGGAAACACGTATTTTTCCAGGTCAATGTGTCGCAAAAAAGCTCAAACTTTTATAAAACATTGTTTGAAGTCGCCTGGCCCTAAGGCAGGAAGACACATAGGGCTCACTTTTGTCCCTGTAAGTTTTTTTGTTGATTTCTGTTTTTGTGCTGCCGTTGTTGTTGTGAAAAAGGGATAACATTTGCCTTTTTGTATTATCTGCATACTTTGATGGATGTATACAAATGGAGCACAGGTGCAACATTGGCATCCCCCCTTTTTTTGTGAGTCAAGGGACATCCAAGGTCCAAAGTCTGTGAGGTCAAGTTGTAAAATAGGCGAAATTGTAAATTGACCTCATTTGACAAGTTGAAAGTCAATTGGAACCAAACTTGAATCATAGGTTTAACTGGATCCCTCAACTTGTTGATAAGGTCCAAAGGTCAAATACCACAAGGTCAAGGGTCATGTGAGTTCAAGAGTTGTAAAATAGGCTCAAAAAAGGAAATGACCTCATTTGAAAAGTTGAAATGTTCAATTGGACCAAACTTTTTATTGAGTTTACATGCAAACCCTCATTTTTTATGAGGTCCAAGGTGTCATACTCAAGGTCAAACGTCATGTTAGGCCTATCATCACTAACCGCGACGGCAGGCTACACAAGCGGTCCGAGGACCGATTATTTTTTAAAGATTTTTTTAATTGTAAATGATGTAATAAAAGGTGATCCAATGGAAAAATATAAAATGTGCAGCATATAAAAATTTTGGAAAAAAAAAAAAATACCGTCCGTTGAAGTTCCGTCCATTAAAAATAAGATACAATTGTCTGCAATGGTAATTTATTTTATTTTCATTATTCTTTTACAGCCATCAATCAAGTATTAAACAAAAATAGTGATTGTTAACAAAATTAGAATTCCAGCACGACAGCATGTAAAAGACAGGGTGACCCAATTAAACTTTACCCAAATGAAAGTGGATAAAAATTATTCGATTTTGGTGAGTGGTTTCAAGATTTGTCCACGAACAAAAGAGTCAGCAAAGACATACTTGTCCATTGGTATGTCATGATGGAATGAAAGTACTGTAGCATAATTTTTTGGGCAACCGGGTCTTTTCAAATCTCAATCATAGCATGCAGTTGTGCTAAAGAAACAGTTTTCTGTTTGTGTCAGTGTGGGCTTGTCAAATCTAAAATCATACTGTGCGTTCAGTTGTGCTTAACAGTGCCATGAGGAGATTTTTTTAGGATCCGAAATTTCTCTCAATTTCACTGGAAACCGGTGTAGACCCTCTACCGAGAAAGTTTTGAAGTTTATTGGTCCCGCAAATAGGTGCAAAAGAACACCGCAAACCTTGTTTGAACTGCCCTGCCTAATCGTAATCGTTCCCCATAGAAACCATGCTTTGACTTGCTGTCGTGCACGACAGAACTACTAAATCATCATCTTGTTACATAACGTCGGCGCCTTCGCTTATTCACTTCCCAAAGGTGTGATATAATACATTGGATAAGCATTCCAAATAATGTAAAAAACCGGTTCGAAGAACAATTGAGGGCGGCTTCTTTCCTGGAAATCCTCCTCATGTCTCTTTAACACTTACGTGCCCACGCTAAAACACTTCCTTTAGTGCCCAAGGGGGGGGGGGGGGTTCCTAGGACCCAACCCACCCAGAAAAACCACTTTCCATGGGAGTTTGATCATGTCACTAACACAAGTATGGGGGTCACCGTACACACCACATAACCCCCCGCCATAAAATTAAACCCGAACTTTGACCTATGACCCAATTGAAATGGTCACTCTCCAAAAAAAGAGTGGTACGCATATTTCCATCCTCATCAACTTCCCATATAAGGTTTTGAATCAAATAATTCATTATACGACTCTAGAATACCAATTAAAATAATCATTGCAAATAATAGCCAAATTATGCCATCTTTTATTTTTTTCTTCTCAGAACTTCAAAATCACCTAATTTTTTCGCCATAGACTTACACAGTTAAGAGCACGCCATGACAAACTTAAATTGATGCTATCAGCATCTAGAAGGTTATTTGATTTAGTATTATATTATTATGAATTACAAATTACAAATTAAAAAAAAAAAAAAAACCCAAGATTTAATTACTTTAATTTTTATTAATTATAAAATATTCTTGATTTTTTTTTTTTTCCACTTCCGTTATCGCCTCAAGGGGGGGGGGGGTGCCTAGGGACCCAACCTAATTTTCTAAGGAAGCCGTGGTCGGATTGAATTTTTTTTCAGTATCAGGAGAGCGTATTCATAAATCAGACAATTAGCAAAATACTCCTTGAAAAATTTGATTGCGTAACGAGAAATCGCAAAAAAATCAAATGTTTTGGGTACTATGGAACCCCCCCCCCCCCTTGGGCACTTAAGTGTTCAAGCCCGATATCTTTCTGAACAGAACCTTTAAATATTCTCATAGAATGTCACCCGTCAATTTACGCCACAACACGAGCCTTCGCTTGCCAACATTTTCAAACCCCTTCAAAAAGGGGATACACAAATTTTGATGTCTGAAGTTCCAACTTTCCCAACCCCCCAAAACTGAGAACGAGACTGCCATAGTAAAGCACGTAGCAGTTCCACAAATTACCGTTTGAAAATCACCAATGCCCAATCGAGTAGGTAGTGTCACCCCCCCCCCTCCGTTTGTGTTGGTCATGACCTCTTTACAGTGTGTTGCGTTAGAGCAATAGTCTCGGTGGTATATTTGTAGATGTTTGTGTTGGACCCTTGACTGGTTTCCATTTCTCAAAAAAATGCTTCTTCAACCAGTGCCGAAGGCACTTTTTTTAGTTAAAAGCAATGGGTTAGTGGTTTAGATGAAAAGTTCTCTTCCACCTTATGCTAATTCACAAATTTCTGGTCCCCAAGTGAATTTTGAGAGGAAATGTGCCTAATTAGCATAAATTCAACTGGGCCGCCATTTAACGTTTGGTACAAACTCGAGATTTAAGGCTTTGTAATACTTATTTTGTGGTCTATACACATGTTTTCAGGGTTAAGGAATACAATTAGATCACTGGTTATAGCATTAGGTCAACTTAACAGTTAATTTGCAATTAAAAATTTCAAAATGGGCTGCACATGTTGACATTTTGGACATAACTCAAGATTTACGGCTTGTACTTTCATTCTTGTCTATAAATGTTTTTCAGGGTCAAAGAATTAACTTAGATAATTGTTTATGGTCATGCGCCATGAGTGGGGGTGGGTATCAAAATGAGGTTGGGTTCCTTTTTCCAAATATTTTTAAGCATTTTTTATTGTATCATAAGAACCAAGTTAGTTATTTCATCTGATTTATATTTCATTTTAAAGGAATTATCTAGCTTTGATATGGAGCAGAATCAATTTTGTGCATCTTTACTTTTGAGTTGTCGTAATTTAAGTCAGTCGGGGTTAGAGAGGGTGGTGCCTACCTGATGAGGTGCCTACGGATGAGGCATGGGTTAAAGTCTAGGAATTTTGATATTCGGTGGCTTTTGCATTTTTTTGGTATTTATATCTTTGTAACCTGCCAGTATTACAAGATACTGACATCTCATTTTGTTTGTTATTTATGTGGCATTCATTTGACTCATACACAGTTTAAGCTTGATGTTAATTGAAGGTAACAAATTAAAATCTGCCACCAAAATTGTGTACTTACTTTTTACATCAAAATTCACTTTTCCACCTTATATTATGACAATTGTGGCACCCTGTATATGCACATACAAAGTGGCATATTTGTCTTCCTTGCTTTTTAGTTTCAAACAATATATAGTTTATAGCTATCTCAAAAAAAATGATACTTTATCTCATTTAAGTGTGAAAAACGTGTAATATTTGTAGTTTCAAGCATGTAACACCACTTTGCTCCCAACTCAGTGGTGGCATGACCTTATATCATTAGGTCATGTTGCAGTAATTTGCATAAACATTCAAAATGGCCGCCGATTTAAATTTATGCAAATTAATTGTCAATATATGGGCATAATACCTAACTGATGGTCTCTAGTTGGTCTCTGGGACCCTGAAACATTATGTATAGACACAAGAATGAAGTCTTTACAAGCCTTAAATCTGAGGTTATGTACAAAAAATGGTAAAATGGCGGCCATTTTGAATTATGAAAAGGCCACACTTCCCCTAAAAAATGCTTGGGGACCGGAAGGAGATTTGAATCAGCATAAAATTTCCAGATAGAAACACTGTTTCAATTGCTTTTACTCAAAAATACCTTCGACTAGTTGCTTTGAAAATGGAACCAGTTCTACCTCGTGAATTTGATATGCGTGGTAGGACACCAATGAGAATGAGCTTAAATTTGAATAAATAACCGTCAGCAAACAAAGTCTCGGGATTTTTGAAATGACGCAAAAATTGAATATTCAAAAATTGCATTTTTGTCCAAATTTTTTATACGAACTAAAGTTCGCAGAACAAAAATTGCTATAAATGATTGATTTATAAATTAAACTTTAAATTAAAAATTGAAGGAATTCATAAAGCGGTTTTGGAGGAATTACTCAGGCAAATCAAAATAAGGTCGATTTAGTGATTTTTGGTGCCATAGCGCTCCACAGGAGCCTAGCAACCTTCAAAATCCCAAATTAGTATCGAACATCTGGCGTCCCCCCCTGTTTCGACGTATGGTAAAATTGTTGAAGGAGTTCATTCAAACAGTTTTGGAGCAGGCGGAATCGATCAGGCAAATTGGAGCAAATTAATGCCGTTTAGGCCTGGATTCCCCATAGAGCACCGAGCGGCAACCTCCAAAATCACAAATCTAATATCGAACATTGAGTGTCCTTCACCGCCTCTCCTTTTTTCAGGCAATCTCTAAAATCTCAAATAGTGTGGAACATAGGTGTCCTTCCCCACCTGGTACAAGATTTGAAGTAAACACTACAGATTACACCTGGCACAAAAGTATCTCGGCATGTTTTTCGTCAGTATTGTGTCCCAAAGTCAGACTTTTTGAAGTTTTCGAAATATAAATTTGTTGCCTAGTTCAGTGCTCTTTCATTTAACACCTTCCTTGTAAAAAAGCGTGCAGAAAATGGCGAGATAGAACGCCCGAAAGAACGCAAAACCCCAAAACCAAAGTTGCAGTTTTGGATTTTCAATGGGCATTGCAGTGTACTGGGACACGAAAACGTATCCCACAATCAATATTGACAAGTAGGCTTTATCGCTTCATTCAGTCGGAAAACTCTTTGTGTAAAATCATACACCGATTATTGCGTTGTACCATGCAGTGACCATTGAAAAATCCAAAAAAAATGCAAACTTTTGGTTTTGGGGTTTGAGTCTTTCGGGCGTTCTATCGCAGCCATTTCTGCCACGTTTTTTTACAAACCAGGTATTTTAATGAAAGAGCAAGACCTAGGGCAACAAAAGGTATATTTCGAAAACTTTTCAAAAAATGGTCGACTTTGGCAGAGTACTGATCGAAAAACATGCGAGATACTTTTTGTGCCCAGGGGATATGTTTATACATTGTAAACATCTGATTCGCAGTAGTTTTAGCAGAATTATTCTTGAGTGTAAAAAAATTATACTATTTAGGAGCTTTCTTGTAAGGAAGAGAAGGCTTTAAGGTGGAATACCCCTTCAGAGGGCTAATAAAAATAAATCTACAAATTGAAACTGAGGAAGAAAGAAAAGAAATTATCTTCTATGCTTTTTGTTGACAACAATCGGAGCATCCGTTCAAAAGTTATGATCGCAAACGTAACTTCACAAACTGAAATCACTATCATATTCTATGTATTGTATTGTTTTCTCAAGTGCGATATTTAATTTTCCAATTAAAAACTTCATATCTCAAAAGTAAATAAGCTTTGATCTCTAGTTTCCACAATTATTTGTGAAAATTGAAGCACGTTTTATCTAATTGATAATAAAAGGTAAAATTAGCATTTATATAAAATATATTAAAACTTAAAAACAGTGTTTCTAGACTAAATTGCCGATATCTCGAAAGTGAATTTTAAGGGACATGTCATCCTGGTAACACGAGTTCTCAAAAACGATGATCTTAGAGAGATCGGATAAAAGCAAATTATAAAAACAACTTATTGGACTATGCATTGAATAGAATAATGCCACTTGCTCAAGGATAACTGATTTAAGGGGGATCTTTGTTGCACAGTTAGCAACATAATTAGTGTTTTCCTTTCTGACCAATGATTTTTCCCCCCCTGAAACCAATTCCCATGGGCTAGGGCATTATTCTAGTTCAATGACATAGTCCACTAAGTATGTTTTTTTTAATTTGCTTTTTTTATCCAATATCTCTAAGGATCATCGTTTTTGAGAAGAAATCCTTGTTACGAGGATGCATGTCCTTAAAATTCACTTTAGAGGTATCTGCAATTAGTTCTTAGAATGGTACGGCACCTTGACCCAGGCAAAACCACCTCAAAACTACGGATTAAAACTCCTGAATAACTAGACAATACACTGTGAACTTGGATTACAAATTTTAGAACAAAGTATTTATTTTAAGTGTGTGTTTCATCAATCTCATGCAAACATCGATTAGGTATCATAATCAAAAGATTTATCTCTAATAAAGTTGTACCTAATGAACTACCTAATTACGACCTGGTGTGTGCCGCGACGCGGGCTGCTGCACAGCGAGATTACAATACGAGGCCGAACTTGCAAAGAGTCCGGGCGAATATTCCAGCGTAAAACTAAACTTTTCCAGTAGTGGGCCGTGTCCACGGACGACTTGTCCTGAATGAAGAAAAACAAGCTCCTAAAGACTCCCGAAGCTCGGAGGGTCACTATAAATATAAAGTCCAAAGTGCTGTAGCTTGTTTACCCTTGGATAACTCAGAGGCCCACGAAATACGGGAACCGAACACTGGGCTACACACTCAGGAACCGAACCGAAAAAAACTGATGGAGCTGAGACTATATGACAATGTGTCCACATAGGAAGACAATGTTTACTGTTCACTGTCCACTATGCATTGGAAAACTCGGCCTAAATAATTGGAGATGTTGGTATGTAACTCTGACGCATCTTCTCTCACCAGGGCTTTATATATCTCTCAAACAAAAATAGAAGGATATGGTCCTCTCGATAGGAGTTCATGTGCTAAATATAGTCATTACATCATAATCTGAATATGCCTCTATTCAATTCCACATGTACGCTAGATTAGGATTTCAAGCAGCTACTCCACGAATGTTGTTAATTTATGCAGCAGTGCGCCACCTATGATTCAGAGAAGTTCAGTGAAACACATTCTATGAAATTACTAAGGTCCAGGTACATTCCAGAAGTTTGCCCGCATTTCTGAGCTCTTCTGAGTTTCGGTTCATCTATTTGCTTTAACACCCACCAGTTATGAACACAAACAGGTATATTTTGTATTACATTATTTTAGAATAATTTACAATATTTTATGTGCTAATTTATGAATTAATCTTAATCAAAATGAAATAAATCATTGTAATTCGTGAGGCTGTAACAAGAAACACTGTTTTTTAAGTTTTACTAGTATAATTTAGAAATGCTATTTTATGTATTTATTGAAAACTAAGTGCTTCAATTTATACACATAATTGTGGAAACTAGAGCTCAAAAGCTTATGTACTTTTTGGAATATGAATTTTTTAAGTGGAAAACATTAAATATCGACAGCTTGAGAAAAAATAAAATACATAGAAATATGATTTTAGAGATTTCAATTGCGGAAAGTTACATTCGATCCTAACTTTTGAACGGAAGCTCCAATTGTCATCAAACAAAAAGCCAAATAGAAAGGTCATTCTTCCTCAGTTTCAATATGAAGTTTTATTTTTAGCCTTGAAGGGGTAATTCACATTTTAAAGAGACATGAAAGCTAAACAGAAAGAACGCCCCACAATCTAGAAAACTAGGTTTTTGCATATTGGCCTATACTTACCTCTGGATTAGATCGCACCAGAAGAGAATAAGCCAATACGCCGCCTTTATGTAATAAATGATGATTAGTAATTCTGTCGTGCACACGACAGAAGTTCAAAGCTGGCTTTGTTTAGGTACGATTACGATATGAGGCAAGTTCAAAACCGTTGTTGCGGTTTCTTGTAATTGTTTGTACGATAAATTCCCAAAACGTTCTGCGGTAGGTGGGATAGACCGGTTCCAGTGTTGAATTTGAGAGAAAATCGTATCCTCAAAAGAATCTTCCTGTCACTTAAAGAATAGATTGTCATAGCACGTCGAAAAACGTCAAGAAAAGATGTTCAGGTTTTTACGCCCATAAGCTCAACCGATGATTCGCCGAGCTGCAAGTACTTTTAAAGGGGGACATTGGGTATCAGTTTGACTTTGAGAAACCAATTGTAGTTTTCTGAATTTCCAAAACTTTCAGGATGAGTATTTTGCTTTTTATTGGTGAAAAAAATCGGTTCATTCCGTTCAAAATGCAATGATGGATCGAGGTACATCCCGGTGTGTACAGCACCACACAGATTGAAGTATAGTATTTCTTAGACCCCCCCCTCCCTCTCCAAGAAAAAAGAAAGTTGTCTCAGCTTCTTTGGCTAAAAGGAGCGTGGGCTTAGGGGGTTAGGGCGTTTGCCTGTGGCCGCAAATGTACCAAAAAGTCCCGGGTTTGAATCCCCGATGGGGGTCACTTGCTGCGGATATATTCGGGTGGTGTGGTCAATTTTGGATTTAATCTGTATACGAGCTATTGCTATTAAATTTACGCTTTTGCATTTAGATAGTATATTGCAGTTATATTTTCCAAATAAAATTCCAAAATTTATTTATTTTAAGTTAAAGACACTAAAAGTTATTTGCCGAAAATGAAAAACAAAATTAGAAAAATCCTTCACCTTAAAAGTAAAATTAAATATAAAGTATTTACAAATAGAGTAAATAAAGTTTTAAGAACTGCCAAAAAGATTTATGCATATAAATTTGAAAAAAAAATGAAAAGAAAAATGTAATATCAAAAGCACATGAAAATTTAAAATATATTCTGAATAACAATAAAAAGCAAATGCTTTAAAATGATAATTTAAAATGAATGAAAAAATTGTTAACGATCCAGTACAAGTGTCTCAATACTTTAATATTGGTCAAAATTAATTACTACAACTCTGGTGCGCATTTCTCTTCCTAAAAGTTCCTATCTTAATGATCTTACTATACGTAGGGCGAAATGATGTTATTCTAAAATTAAAATCCAATATGATGGAATAACAGCATAAGGTACCTAAGTAAAATTGCTTCTTGTTTAGCTAGCAACTTTCAGTAAGTAATCGTGGAATTGTTCCAGATAATTTAAAAATAACCAAAAAAAAGTTTAGGTTCCTAAAAAAGAAAAGATAAAATCACAAATTATAGACCGGTTGCTGTTTTTTCTAAACTTCTTGAAAACCTGCTTGTATTCGCATAAAACCCCAACATACGGTATTATCCAGAAATGTTTGAATTGTTTGATAAAATAACTTCATCTTTTTAATGATGGTAAATTTCTTTCTGCAAAAATATTGAAAAATTTATCAAAAGCATTTCTACTATAAACCATGGCATTTTTTTAGCAAAGCTTTCACATTATGGATTAGAGGGCAGTCTAAATTGGATTTACAAAGTTTATCTTTACAGTTACAAAGAATATATAATTCCAATTGATTATACATAAAAAATCTATGACTGGGGAGTTTCTCAATATCCATTCTTGGACCTTTAGGTGTTAATCATGTAATTGATATTTAAAATGTTGTTCCACACCTTTCCGTTATTCTTTCTGCAGATGATCCTAATTTTACCTCAAAATTGACATGTGAATGATGGAATAAAGAGAAACTACCATTACATCTAAACCAAACTAACCAAATGCTTTATGGGACCATACAAAAATCAAACGCAATTAAAGGGGCATGAGGAGATTTTTTAGGATAAACGATTTCTCTCAATTGCACATGGATTCGATGTAGACCATCTACTGAGAATGTTTCGAAGTTTATTTGACAAACAAGTACAAAAGAAACCGCAAACCTTGTTTTGAACTGCCTGACTATCGTAATTGTCCCATAGAACACCGTGCTTTGACTTCTGTCGTGCACGACAAAAGTACTAAATCCATCATATTAATTACATAAAGACGGCGTATTCGGCCTTATTCACTTCAGTTGATCTAATATATTGGAAATCATTCCAATATGCAAAAAAAACACCCTGGTTCGTAAAAAAATTGGGGGCGCTTCTTTCTGGAAATCTCCCTCATGTCTCTTTAAATGATAAGTGACCATGTTGTGTGTTTTTGCATATTAAGTGTACATTTGACATTCTTGCAAGCGTTAAGGAGCCCAACTTTTCCAGAAAATGCACACTTTTTCGGAGAGGTAAATTAAACTGTTATTTGTCTATTAGTATCCCCCCTTATTAGGCCGGCGATGTTTTTGATATTTTAACGCAGTTCTTGTATTTTTTACCTTTGAATGGACATTAATTTCATAGTTAAACACCACAGTGTTAATTTTTCAAAAATCCAAGTTCGTAAATTGGAATTCTAAATCAGAAGCAGGTAGAGGTTTTTCAGTTTTCGTCGAAGTCAGACGTGTTTTTCGTCCTCGCGTCTTTAAGTTTGGCATTATTATTTTGGTTTGTATTGCATGGTGTATTGAGATGGTAAGTTGGCTGTAGTTTATGTTCAACCATACACTGCTTTTTCTTTTTTATTTCCCCCGAATTTATTGGGCCTTTTTCAACGAGTGTTTGTTACACATCATACATTACTGATCTGGCCGGTGTTTTTTGGTGTAGTTTTTTTTTTTTTTTCGGACGCGTAGTTGTTGGCCACATGGGACATGGCCGACGAGGGCATGGACATGTGGCTTCAAATGTGTCGGATTCTTCATTTGTGCTGGAGCTGAATCAGGTGCCAGTCTTCTGTTATATGAATTGCA